>PVJX010026382.1:0-25913 GCA_004027295.1 Dolichotis patagonum | reverse complement strand
ATGATGCTGGCTGTTGGTTTGTCATAGATGGCCTTTACCATATTGAGATAAAGACCTTCTATTCCAATTCTCTGTAAGGTTCTTATCATGAATGAGTGTTGGACTTTATCAAAAGCTTTTTCTGCATCTATAGAGATGATCATGTGGTTCTTGCTTTTGGCTCTATTGATATGGTGGATTATATTTTCACCCACACTCTTGCCAAGCTCACCATGGTTCTACTTTTGAAGGGGGCTTGGCTATTGCTCCTGTTTACCCACTGAAGGTGGCAAAGTGTATTCCAATTTTAGGGGCAAACTCAACCACACTGATGGAAACCTGCTGAGTTCTTCTGTTTGAATGAGGGGTTACTGAGTCTACCATCAACAGTGAGCCGAAGTTCAACAGCAGTACTATGTCCAGGGGTGGGGGTACCAGAGGGCAGCAGCTGGATGATGGGGCATGGAAGAGGCCAGCTCAGTGCTGCAGGAGGTCCTGTATCCCAAAGCTGGGGGTGAGGTGGGAGGTGTGGAAGGGGTGGGATTGGGGCCCAATCTTACATGCTACTGAAGGTCCTGTGTCCTGTGGTGGGCAGTGGGACCCTTTTTATTTTAAAAAGGGTAAAACCATAGAGGAGCTAAAGATGGTGGACCAATAAGCAGCAGGATGGGAGCCTCTCTGAGAGAGACAACTCAGATGCCAGAATAAAGCATTCTGGAGAGGTCCAGGCAGAGGGAGGTAGATTACCCAGACCCAGGAAGAAACTGAAGGGAAAAGAGCTGATCAAACATGGAGTCCTGGGGCTACCATTAGAGAAGCTAAGAATAGCAGTCATGGTGCTATCACTGATCTACCTGAATTCGTGCTGCCAAGTCTGGCCTGAGTGCCTGAACCTAAACCAATGTGACTGGCCTGAGCTTCCCCATGTGAGGAGCTAAACCACCCCATGAGTGGAGCCGTGAAATTGCACCACAGCCACACTGAAGTTAGAGGTCGGGGAGCCCAACAGAGGATGGAGCCAGAGAGGGATCTGCATTAACCTGTGGTGAGTGCTGGGAATATGACCCTCCCATGGGAAAGGGGCAACCAACTGAACAACATGTTGGAGTCGGGCAGGATGGGCCTGAACTAGGCATGGCAGTGACTTCAGTTGGTTGCTCCCCTCCCAGAGCCGATTGGTGGGATCTGCTTCTCCTGGGTCACACCCCTGACTGGGACCCAATAAGTCATCCCAAATCGATTCCCTATGCACAGCACACAGTAATGCAGTGAAGGCTCCTGAAGGAGGGAAGGGGCCAGCATTCACTTCCCCTGCATGCACCTCAATGAGTAACAGCAAACTGAAGAGGGCAGAAACCCTTAACCAGCATGCTTCCAAGGAACTATAACCAACAAAGAAAGGGGCTGGGAACTACACTATACACTTGTATGGAAAAAACCAAAAACATGACAAGAGAAATAAATATAAAAAATGCCCCAGCCCCCAACCCTGACAATATTGATCTAGGAGACATAAATACAGAAGTGATTGAGGGCAGCAAGCATGCAATATCAAACAAGACATTAGTGGACATAAAGAGATATCTTCGGGACCTTGTAGTTGAGCTCAAAACTGAAATATTAATTCAAGTTAAGCAAGATATAAGTAGATTAATAAAAGAAATGCTAAGCAACTCTCAAGAAGACACAGATGGAAGAATGGAGGAGCACAAAAAAAGGAGAGAAATGTTTGATGAAGAGTAAAAAGAAAACCTAGAATACATGAAGCAGATTCAAAGAGATTACCAGGAAATTAAAAACTCCATTGAAAGCTGGCAAAACTGCTTGAAAGAAACTAAGGACAGACTATCAAAACATGAAGATAAGTTTGCAATGTGTGATCATGAAAGTAAAGATCTCTTAAAAATAACAAGGAAACAGGCAGTAACAATATAAAGGCTAGAAGACGACAAGAGGATCTATAACATAAGAATAAAAAATGTGAAGAAGGAGCAGGAGTCAAAACAAAGAAATTACAAAGGCTACTCACAGAAATAATTAAGGAAATCTTCCCAAGCATAGGAAAAGGAAATGACATTCAGATGTATGAGATATACAGAACTCCAGCCACCTACAATGAATACAGAGCTATATCCAGACACATAATAATCAAGATCACAGAAATTCAATAGAACAGAATATTAAAACTGTCAGAGAAAAGAAACAGATCACCTATAAAGGAAAACCCATCAAAATCACGGCAGACTACTCAACACAGACCATCAAATCAAGAAGAGCTTGGAGAAAAGTAATTCAAACCCTGAAAGACAATATCCTCCAGTCTAGATTGATGTATCCTGAAAAACTGTCTCTAGAAATTAATGGAAAAACAAGATGCTTCCATGGCAAAGAGGAACTGGGGAATTCATGACCACCAATCCAACCCTACAAAAAATACTGAAGGACATTCTAGAGAGAGAGAGAAATAAAATACCAGGATTTCAGGAACAGAGGCAGAGAGGCCTCAATGAATGGGGCAGACAGTGGAATGAAGCATAAGGGTGGACAACCAATGGCAGAAAAATAGCATAGCAGAAATGAGGCAGAGAAGGTTGGCTGTAATCTCTAACATAGATGGCCTTGAAACAAAAAGAAACACAGGCAGAGTAGAGCAGGAGATAGGGTCCATTGAGATGCTCTGTATTGGAAACATAATTAACCTGAAAGACGTTTTATGCACAGAAAGTCATATATGAGAAAACAATGCTCTAAGTGACAGGGAACCAGAGAGAAATAGGTGACCAGCACCTGCAGATAGTTTGAAAAGACATGATACTTTTGTGAAATAGAGAACTACTCAGCTATAATGAAGCAAAACCTTGAGGCTTTTGTAGGTAAAGGAATACAAATCAAGATCAGGCCCAGGAATCAGAAGGTTCAGAACCAGTTAGGGTAAATAGCAGGTTGCTCCCCTCAGTCTAAAAACTGAGGGAGTTAGTGGGACCCAAAAGGTGCAGTGCACTCTGTGGGAGTGAAAAGGGAGGAATAGTCTAATAAAGGAAGGCAGAGGATATTGTTAATAATGTATCAGGATTTAAAATGTACATTATTCTCACCACTCTGTTTAGATGGATTATATTCTATTCCAGTTTGTCTACTTGTACTAGATTTGAGGACACAGTTCTCAAAATTGAGCTATCTCAAAAATAGCAGGATATATTATGGTAATCATCTTTAATTTCCTATTAACTTAATCTGAAGCTCTATACAACTTACACTGTCTTATTAAGACTGATTTTATTTGAAACTGGTTTGTTAGATTGCTGTATTATATTGACTGATTTTATTTGAATCTGTTATGATTGATACTATCAAGTGTGAGAGTACAGGCAACTACACTGAAGATGACAAGATTCACTAGGATACCCACTCTGGTTTTATTATTACCTGCTTTTGAAGTCTTATAATGTCTCCAATGTTTTGTTTTTATTAATATTGTTATATACTGCTGAGATATCTTAGTAACATTGTAGATCACCTTGTATTACAATTTTATATAACTTTTTCGTTTCATGATTTTCTAGGAATTTGTTTTGTTTTGTCTTGCTTTGTTTTGTTTTTCCCTCTAATACAGAAAGGATAGATATACATGTGGAGACTCACGCATTCATAGAACTTATGCATAGAACAGTTTATGAGAACCAGTTATATAACACATGTATGCATAGAAGAGTTTTTGAGAACCAGTTATATAACACATGATGAAATGAACAACTACTTTGAAGAAAAAGAGACATTACAGTACCCAGTGCTGATTCCATAGTGTCATGATGTGAAATCGAGAAGTACTATCATTCTTTGTTCAGAGTGATTTTAGTCTGTTTTGTTTTGTTTGATTTCAATATACATGAAGGTATAGAAGCTATTTTGACAAGAATGAGAGACACTGTGACAGCCATTGTTGGCTTCCCTATTGTCTGGTCTTGAAGACCTAAAATGCCTTCCTCATTCTATTCAGATCAGTTCTATACTATGTTGCTTCATGTGAATTCTCTGTATGTGAAGATATGGACAACTATTTGGAAGAAAACAAGAGACAATATGATAAATAGTGGAGATCCTTGATTGTCTTGCTTTGAAATTTATGTCTCTCACGTTGCTTTCTTGTGTTCTGCTTTGTTCTGTTTTGTTGTGTTTAATTTTACCCTCTTTAAAATAAAAAAAAAGAAAAAAAGGGTAAAACTAAACATGACAGAACAAAGCAGAAGAAAACAATGTAAGTGACACAGATTTCAAAGCAAGACAACATTAGATGCACAGTGGCTACCATAGTGTCTCTTGTGTTCTTCTAAATAGTTGTATCTTCACACACAATGAATTCATACAAAACAAGAGTATAAAAATGATCAGAACAGAGTAATGAAGGTATTACAGGCCTTCAAATCCAGACAATAGAAAACTTAACAATGGCTGCCATAATTTCTCTTGTTCTCTTCAAATGAGCTGTCCATACCTTCATGTATGTTGAAATTAAACAATACAAAACATCCTAAAACCATTCCGTGATTTTCTGTTTTAATGATTTTTGGTTTGTTCTTTTACAAATGAAACCTGGGTACATGTGTGTTTACAAAGCCTAAAAGAGTCCTTATTCTTGGCTGGTCCTGAGAAATTCTTAGGAGTGACATCTGAATTAAATGATTATTAAGAATTAAGATTGGTGAAATTAGAGATATGAATCCAAATTGAGATTTTTTAACCAGAAAATGAAAGGCATCACAAGATTTAATGAATAAATCTATTCATCAAAACTGTGTGTCCATCATGTTGAAGACTGTTCAGCATACACAAACATGCATATTCATCAGAACTCTACAATCTAGGAAATTGAACAAAACTACAGAGAGAGGCACACCACCCAAGAGTAGCACACATGATCTGCGACCTGCAAACTCTGTTATTACTGAAGTATTACTTTGAAAGTCCATATTAAAAGGCTTTATTGGTATGAAGAAGAGCAATTTCCCTTTTGTTCTCCTCAAGTCACTCTAGGTCATAATAAGCCTTGGACTTCAATTTCTTTCAATGACAGTGTTCTTCCAACTCCCACAGGCTGTCAAAGTGTGTTTGATGCTTTCTCTCAGGACAAAGCACTACTAACTACTTCAAGTTTCCAGCTGATCAGGGCTCTTTTCTTCTGTCTACTACCAAGTTCTTGTGCTCACTGGGTCTGTCCTGAGGTTAGTAGGCCTGAGACTTGGCTAATAAAGTTCTTGAGTCCTGGAGCTTCCCCAAGCTAGAAGAATTGGACAGAAGGATGCAGCCTGGATTTGGAGGAGGAAGAGATAAACTCAGTAGAGCCCACTTACGTATCAGTATTCCGTCTGTCAGTGATCCCTTAGAATGATTGTAATGTGTGCTCTGATAAGTCTACAAATAGTATCTTAATTTATTTCCAGCTCTTAACTCCAGACTCTTACCTATGACTGTCCACTGTGCCTTCTCATGGTTATCTAGTTGACAGTTCGCATTTACTATATCCACCCTACACCTGTTACTCATCTAACTTTTGTCCTCTAGTCTTCCTTCAGGTCTGTGATCATCCATGGTAACACTGCACAGTTGATCTGGCCCCAAACCCAGGTTCAGTCATGGTTCCATTCTTTCCCTCACTTCTATAATTCACTTTCACAGAAAGTCCTTCAGATAACCCACCTGGCAAATACACCACCAGCCTGGACTCTTCTCACAGCTGTCACCCCAACCCTATTGATACACCTGTGCAGCTCTTGGACTTACACTTTATCTCACAAATTAAGTCATCAGTAAATACATAATGTGATTGCACTGGTCTTTAAAAAACACATTCCAGTGGTCTATCTCAGGGAAGATAAAATCTAATCCTTACCCTAGAGATCCTATCTTTCTGATAAGCTTCCTGTGATGGCAAACACCTCTATTTATCTCCATGGTGGTTTTTTCAGTATTCTGGAATGAAACTAGTGCTTCTACACTGTCCTACCCTGAAAACCATTTTTGAAACTATTTGAGGTAAGAGCTTGCTAAGTTGTGCAAGCAGGGCTCCTGTGCTTCTCCCATCCTCTCCCACAAAATGCTGTTGGCACCACACCTGCATTCTGTGGTGATATTTTAATGTGCATCACATTATACGATGCTGTGATGGTTTGTCTTTCGATATCTGTCTAAAGCAGAAATCCTGACCTAACTGCAACCATTTTGGCCAATAAATCTGCAGACATTCTGTTCTCTACCACTGAACTTGGCTAAAGCATTTGACTAATTATCAAACTAGAACTTCTGTAAATGTGCAAAAAACAGTTTTGCTGCATACAGTTGTACTCACAGCTGATACCCACTGTACCATCCTCTTTGCTATGCTTATCTTAGTTATTTTTAACTTGTTTCCACCCTGTAAAAGAGAAATTCTTTGTCATAAGTACCTCAGATTTTAGAAACCCCTCCTCTCAGGTCAGCTGGCATTAAATAAAATTTCCTTTCCCAAGCTACTGGCTGCTGCTGACTCAGTTTCTCTACAGCACCCCACAAACATCATGTGCTCATAGGTGGGGTTTTTGAGAGGTGGCTGAATCATGGATGAAAAATGCTGGGTTGGGGTGTGTGATACAGAGATTAAGGGTTTGTGACACTGGATTAGTCCATGAATTGGTTTTTCATAGTTTTGGGTGTGGCTGAATGTATTTACTAAAGACAGACCCCCCACCCCATGCTGGATGAGGGTGGCACCACACAATAGGCTTGGAGCCTGGATGTAATATAAAAGGAAAGATGGAAGGCAAGCTGTCTGCTTCCTGCCTGCCCTGCCATGGATTATTCTTCTCTGTCATGACTCTGTGCCATGGCAACCTACCTTATGAATCAGCTTGTGGTGGGTTGAAACCTCCACAAATTGTGAGTTAAGATTAAACCTTTTCTCCTTTAACATTGGGTGTCCTGTAGTTTGTCTTAGAAATAAGTCAAGTAACTAATACAGGTTCTCATTCCCATCTCTTCCCCTAATCCACTCTGACTGAAACTCGTGCTGGAACTTGTTCTGGTTTGTATGGTCACTTCTTAAACTTCATGGCCAATGGAGACAAGGGTGGAGGGGAATGGATCCTGCTTTCCACAGTCTCTCTGGAATCTTTGCCCTACAAGTCAGATTGGAAACCATGCCCAATATATCCCTTCTCCTTAGAAATAACCCAGGGGAGTTCCTCACACAGAGTGTTCAGCTTCATGTGCTTACTCTCCCAATGTACCAACTCAAAAATGGTAAGAAATTCTTTTTAGCAATGTTGTATGATACAGGGTCAGTTAGGATACATTAGGAATATATGGGCCCCCAAGATATTTCTAATAATTTCTGGAGACAATGTTATTGCCCATTGGGCAGTGGCATGAGAGTCCTAAGAATGATCAGTAGATTGTGCAAAGGGTCCACTGGGGTGTGACAACAAACTCAAACTTCAGTCTCAAGTAAAACCACTGTGACATGAGCTGAGCTTCCCTTAGACCGCCTGTCCTACAGGGTTTCCCTGATGCACCTGTTTCTGTGACAGACAGGGCATCCTCTTATGCCAGAGCACAAATAGAAACTGAAGAGGAACAAGCCCCAGTTTCCTTACCAACTTTCTTTGCTGGAACAAGGAAACCTCAACACATCCCCTGACCAGCACGGAGAAGCTACCTTCTCCATGGCAGGAGGAGAGGCCAGCATGGAAGCCAGAGTCCTGCTCATTCTGCCAGTTTTGAAACCCTTTCAGGATTGCCCTTTGAAATTACTATATCTGAGTACCAGGGCCAGATGAACCCCCGATGGCAGTCTCATGCTCAGCCATAACCAAGGACAAAATGATTCATCTTCCTATCATTCCAGGAGAGACACAGCTTGAATTTGTTAAGTAAACTTTCAGTAAGAAAGAAAAGAAACACAAGAACCCCTCCCAACCTCACCCCTTTCTCTAAGCACATTCACCCTTCATCTTAACCCCAATTGCTTTTGATGAGCAGATTCCAGCTCATTTCAGTGTCCTTGGTCAACAACTTTTATCATTTTGGGAAATTTCATTGAGATGGGGAGAAAGAGAAATTTCAGCATAATGGGGAGATGTAGGAGTTCAATTTCCTTATGTGAGAATTTAGAAGATGTAAACTGCCTGCATGAAATTTTCTAATGGGTTTCATTTGAAAACTAAAGGAACCAAGGACCTGTGCTGGGAGTTTTCATTGGGTCATCCAGGCCCCTTCCCATTTAAGCTGAGCAGCTGTTGTGACAGGTTTGACAGTTAGGGCTTCAGTTGGACAAAACATTCTATTAGTGTCTAATGAGGACCTAAAAGCCTCTTTGCCAGCAGCTGTGATCAGAAGTTGAGCATACTTTGTCTTGAGTCAGAAACCTTGCCTGAGATCACAGGGAGGCTTAGGGATCCAACTCCATGTTTCTCCTTCCTTCAGGGTCCTTTCAGAGCTATTCAGGGGACAGAGGGCAGATCTAGTATAGGAGACATGGCTCCTGTCTACACTGGTGTGCTTGTGGAGAAAGGCAGGCCCACCTGGATACTTCTCCCCATATCAAGATGTGCTCTGCAGAGAAAAGATGATGGTGGCCAGTGAGTTTTTGAGTCTTAGGAACTTCTATCTCCTGAATGGAAGGAAAAAGACATTTGTGTCTGAGAATGCAGCAGTTTGAGATCAACCTGTTCTGGTTTCAGTGGCCTTAGCTGCCTTTCTCCCTCCTACATGAGATGAAGCTCAGAGAGCCACAGAAGGGAGTAACTTGGCTTCAGTGACAGCCTCTCAGTGAGAAAGATTTTAGTTAACCTCAAAGAAGAAGCACAGGTCAGAAGACCACACACTCTGTGCCACATGACACATGAGTCTGGGTAAGGGTGGCCAAGACAGGGAGGACTGAATAATTGTACATCTTAGAAAAAACCTTCAGTGCCAAGCGCTGATTAAGAAAGGGCAATCTGTGGCTCTCCAGAGGAGACTACCAGATCCCTGTCACAGCTTACCCTGGCCACCTTGATCCAGGACTCCACATCGTTGGCCTGTCTTCAGCTTTCATTCTGAGATCCCCAACACAGGTGGTCATCACACAGGTGGCCATGTGATGAAATTGTGTACTGGTGGCCTAAAGAGTGGATGCCAGATATTGTCTGCCTATTTGTCTCTCTGCATCCAGATGTATCCCAGGCAGTCACCTCCTCCTTGAGCAGCTCCTGTGGAGGGAGATCATGTCCCATGAGCAGAAACTACTTCAGCTAGAGTCTGTGGTTTGACCTGGAGACAAGCAAGTGGCTGTGGTCTGAATTGGAAATCAGGAAGCTGTAGATACAAACAGAGACTTCTGCAGGCAGCTGGATTTTGTTCTCTGCACACTAGAGATGATCAACTCAGGATGACCTTTCTGCATGGAGCAGGTCTCCTTGGTCACAGACTAGAGGGAACAGTGCTGTGGAGCTGGCTTTTGCTTCTTTTCCATTGCTGTCTTTCTAGGGCTGGCTCTGATTTGTAAATCAGTGGCATTTTTCACCCTGGCCATCCTCACAAATTTCCAGCAAGACAGGACTTCTCAGTCCTGGTAAATCTGAGATATTGTTTTATTTCCCATCTCAGGGATTCTGTTCTTTTGTCCACACTGATGGCAAATTTTCTGTGACAGCTATGAGTAGGAGGTCTGTTTGGATGTCTGCAGCAGATTCTCATATACTTCAAATGCCTTCCAATTGATAAGGCTGGCCAGATCTCCTGGGATGATGGCTAGGTGACACATGTACTTGCCTGCATCTCTGTGGACACCATTCTCTACCATGGGACCCAGTTCCTGCTCTGGTTTCTGTTTGTCCATTTTTAATTGAAGTTCTTAGTCATTTTGTGAAATTAGTATTGTCAGTGTCACATGTTAATTTTCTATATTGACATGAAGAGACCTGAAACCTCCTGCACATTTTCTCCTTGCTAAACTGGAAGATCCCAAACATAATCAGTGAACTAAGATGCGCATTGCCAGAGGATGTGCTATGCCTACTCTGTCCTGCATTGCTCTGCTACTCTCCTTGTCCATCAGGGTCAGCTGCTCTGCCAGCAGTGTGGAAAGAAGGCTAAGAGCATCTTCTGCATGGAACAGGTCTCCTTGGTTACAGATTAGAGGGAGGAGTGCTGTGGAGCTGGCTTTTGCTTCTCTCCCTTTCTCTTTTTCCAGTGCTGGCTCTGGCTGCATAGTGGGATCATCTTGCTCTGGACATGAAGCAGGAGTTAGAAGAAGGAAGACTCAGGGCCATTAGTGACCTTCCATGCACAGAAAACCCATCCCTACATTGTTGGAAATTCTAGTGCCCACCCAAAATCCTAAGAAATCTTGCAAACTTCAGTGCCCTGCACCATCTGTTGCTGCTTCCTGGGCTCTGGATCTTCCTCCAGTTGACCAATGAGAAAGTGTACAGGACGTGTCAGATCTGCTCTATGGAAATTGGTCCATGTCTAGGCCCCTTTTGTTTTTATCTTGGAGTGTACAGGGGATAGTACTATTTTGGTCATGTCCCAAAAAAGAAAGAGATGGTAGTGGGGAGAGATGAAGGAGCAGCAGATTCAGAGGCCTTGCCACTCCTTCTACGCTGCCTTTCTAAGCCTCCTCACTGTGTACCTGAGTCTCTGGTCCTACCTTGTCTGTCCAGAGTATAGGCCTATCCCATCCTGAGTCCTCTGTGATGGTTTTAACAGTGCCCAACCCTGTCCAGCAAGACAACTCAGACACTAGGTGCTCCAGATTCCTATTGATCTTCCAGTCTGAATGAGGTAGCCCCCAACCTCCACGCACCTGAACACTCAGGCCCACTCTGCAAACAGAGCTGACTGCGGGTTTGCTCATCACCACTCCATGCTAGGTGCCCTGGTGCTGTGGGTTCAGATGGGTTGGTCAGAGTGGAGGAGGACCAGCATAGCTTAGGATTTAATGTGGGACAGGATGAGCCTTTTAGGTGGTGCTTTCACCTTTCAGTGAGGCCCATGGAGGCCCAGAGGGCTATAGAGCATTTCCAGAACTCAGTATGTATAGAGTCACCACTGTACTGTGATGGGGAGAGACATACACTGAAGAGCTTGTCTAGAGGACCTGTGACAATGTCACAGTACCAGAGTGAGCCAGGCTGGTGTGGGGGTGACATGGCTCCACCATGGAAGGATGGCACCAGCACTGCCTCAGCTTTTTCCTTGTACCAGGGTCCTAAATCCACATCATGCAGGGCTCCTCTAGGTTTAGCTTAGGTTCTTTCTCACACTAGAGACAACAAGGGGAGGCATAAGGTCAGGAGCAACACTGTGAACCATCAGAGGTTTGAAATCTTGAGCGCAGACAAGGAGGACTCAGCTCTTTGTGTTTGTGCATGTGGAGGACACAAGTGTCCATGGCAAAAAGGATTCTAAGCATTCAATTCAACATAAGGGGCAGATAATGACAAACAATTAGCATTTTCAAGGTACCTGTAAGATATTTTCTTAGGTATGAAGCATTAGCACCTGGCTCTATTAATAAATTAAGTGAAAACCATTACCCCATCGAATCTCAAATACATCCTACTGTAGAGATGAGAAAACCAAGCTTCTGAACAGCAGGGCATAGTGGTGCATTCTTGTAATCTCAGCACTGGGAAGCTGAGACAGGAAGATTGCTGCAAGATTGAGGCCAGCCTTGGATACATAGTGAGTTGAAAGTAAGCCTGTACTACTGAGCAAGAAAGACTCTAAAAAAAAAGTTTGTTGATGGCAAGTGGCTCCTCAGTGGCACCCATGTCACAACTGAGAACTACCTCTGACTAGTACTGTATGAATTCCTTTTTAAACTTCTTGAATTGTGATGAAAATAAGGGTTGGGGGAAACCTTCTTCCCTCCCTCCAAATAAGACAGTGCATGGAAAAAACACTAGGAGAGGTCTTTTGCCTGAAGCAGCACCACTATTTTCCATTATAGTATGTTAAGGGGAGTCTTGGGAACCAGTTATCCTCAGTTCCCTCAAGGATACCACAGCTGGATGATTGCAGGGTGGCCTCAGAAAACAATGTTTCAATCAAGCATCTCAACAAGTGGCTTCTGGAGCTCGGCAAACACATTTCTGTTATGAAAGCCCCCACCTGTGCCACTGTGTTATGACAGCCTTGGAAAACTCTGTTTGTGTAACATTCACTCATTTTGTGACCTTCCTGATAAAAGTTTCAGTCTCTATACTGAAGGTTTGGGAGAACATTGGGATTTACTGCTCTCTGGAGCAATTATTTAAAAACCCAAAGCAATTAGTTAAAAACCCAGAGCAATAGTTTTTTTTTTTTTTTTTAAAGTGGCACTAAGCCCAGGTACTCACGTTTTGGTGTAAAGTGAAATGATGCAGAAATGTTTTGCTAATAATTCCACAAATATACAATATGGAACTTAGTATCTATTTGACTTACCAAAGAGGATAATGGAGGCCAGGTTCCCTTGAGCACCGAACTTCAGGTCATTCCTGTGTTCAAGCCCCAGGGAAGCACCCAGGAGAATCCTCTTTCTTGGATGTTGGTTCTGGGCCCACCCTGGCCATCCTGAGTTCTCCTCTGTGCAGACCCTACTCTGCTCTCACCTTAGACAAGCTCAGGTCATTGTCAGATTTGTGGTGTACCTGCTGTTGGCCTAAAGAAATAGAGTTGTAAAATGACCCCTTGATGGTCATCATGGAGCCCTTCAAAGACAGTGGCTGGCTTTGAGCCAAGATAACAGTGGTCTTCCTAGCTGTTTCCACATAGCATATGTGTTTGAACATTGATAGTGCCCTGCCGGGCATTTGCCCAGTGATCATAATAGTGCAATGCTAAATCATCATGGTGCTTAGCTCCTTCTTCCCAAAAGACCCTATGGCTTCTTCCTCCCAAAAGTCTTTTCCAAAGCTCACATGTGTAAAGTTTTACCCAGTCCCCTGAATTCTCACAAAATAAATTAGCTTACATCAGTCTCCAAAGCCTTTCCCTCATCTGAACCTACATGAGGCAAAACCCACCCTTTGTCTGCAGAGTCACTACACTGTTCATCCTGATGAATCCCTCCATGCCCATATTAAATTCTTTGTTATCTAGTTGCTTCCTCGCTTTTAATATTCTGCACCATTTAGATTGAGTACTATGTTTCAACTCAAACAGAAATCTCCTCAAAACAGGATACATGGGAATACATATAAGCTTCACACAGGGAGTATGCAAGACTACAGCATGAGGTCAGGGGATTAACCTCTAAGCAGACAGACTAGTGTTCCAATCAACATGAAGTTAGTGATGCTGGTGCTGAGTATGTGGTGGAGTCCTCCAATGTGTTCTCCAACATGGTGAAGGCTGGGGCTCACTTGTAAGGTGGCACCAAAAGGGTCATCATCTCTGTTTCTTCTGCTGATGCCCCCATGTCTGTGTTGGGCATGAATCACAAGAAGTACAACTCCCTCAAAATTGTCAGCAATGTTTCCTGTACTAGCAACTGCTTAGCCCCACTGTCCAAAGTCATCCATGACAACTTTGGCATTGTGGAAGGTCACATGACCACAGTCCATGCGATTGCTGCCACCCAGAAGACTCTGGACCATCCTTCTGGGAAGCTTTGGTTTGACAGCCCCAGTGCTGCCCAGAATATCATTGCCATGTCCACTGGCACTGCTAAGACCATGAGCAAGGTCATCCCAGAGCTCAATGGGAAGGTCATGGGCATGGATTTCCATGTAGCCACAGCCAGTGTGTTGGTTCTAATCTGAACTGCCAACTGAGAAAGCAGCCAAATAGGATGACATCAAGGTGATGAAGCAGGCATCAGATGGCCCCCTCAAAGGCATGCTGGGCTATACCAAGGTTGTTTCCTGTGACTTCAACAGTGACATCCACTATTCTATCTTTGACACTGGGCTGGTATTGCCCTCATTGACCCTGTTGTCAGGCTCATTTCCTGGTTTGGAAGTGAGTTTGGCTATAGCAACAGGGTGGTGGACCTCATGGTCTGCATGACCTCCAAGGTGTGAGAGCCCCCAGCACAGCTCAGTGAGACCTCAGAGGGAGATGAGTCCTTACTGCATAAGTCACCACCCCACTAGGCCCCAACACTGAGAATCTCCTCATACCTCTCATCCTGGATCCCCTGGTGAAGGGAGGGACCTAGGCAGCCCTGGCTCACTGTGCACCATCAATAAAGCTCACTGCACCTAGGGTGGAAAAAAAAAAGCGTACGATTTGAGCCTAGGTTTCTGTTGGGATTTGGTTGACCTTTAGGATTACAATTTAGGACTGTATTATGGCTGACAGTGAGAAACTAGCTGTCAGAATTTAGAGTTTGTGCTGATGTTAGGAATGGAAATGGTTTGGGATTTGTGATTGGGTTTACGGTTTAGGGATTGGGTTTGAGATTAGAGGGAAATAAGTGTGTAAAGCATTTTCTTGTTATTGGGAAGTAACATGTAGCAGTCAGAATTTAAGAGGAGATGATTATTTGGGCTAATGATTTTAAAGGGATTGGATCATGTTAGGGCACCTCCAAGGCTGAACCTAAATGATGGGAAGTCATGGTGGGGGCCTAAGACTGACTGTGCTCATTTATGCTTAAGGGTTGTTGGAACTCGGTAAGAGACACCTTGTTTGCTGTTTCTTTTTTTAACCCATATTTGTAGCAACACATCAGGGAGTTTAGGGGAGCACCTCCACCTTCAAACCCAAGTCTCAAATTTGTCCTTTCAGGAGTGGATTCTGTTTGGTTTAAACAAATTAAGGAAAGTCATTTCTATGGCTACACAAGTTTGCTATGAATAAAGCATTTTTAAAAATGCCATCAGAACAAATGTGAAGAATTTTATTTGAAATGGTGGAAGTTAGCTTCTTCTCATCTAGGGAAGACAATCTTAGAACTGCTACAGAAAAAGAGGATGCTGGGATGGCTAAGAAAAGGCATGCCTATGAGCCCAGAGGGAGAGAGAGGTCTGAGAAAGAGAAACAAAGTGGGACTTTTAAAAATCTTAGTTACAATTGGCTTCTGTAGTCAGATGTCAGAAATGAACACATAAACCAGCCTGTTGTGCCTTGAGATTATCATATTCATTTATTATTTTTAATGAGAAGTATTATTCAATGATTTGTGCACTCATTCAGCTGTAATGCATGGATAGGTGACACGAGGAAAATCACTTTACAATTAATTCCGGTAGAAAGAGTTGCACATGGTGCTGTGTGGAGAGGCGAGCCCGTTAACCAGTTGTGCCTTGAGGATACTTTCCCCAGACCTACGAGGAAGAAAAGAGCAAGCTAAAGTGGACTTTATAAGGGCTTATTAAGCTCTTTCAGGAAAGTTCCCATAATGGCAGGGAGAGACTGAGGTGACGGAGACAGGTAGGGACAGCTAAAGCCTTCTGCCTGTGGACCTGACCAGGCCCTGAGCAGACAAGGAGCAGCATTGTCAGTGGCTTGAGATCAGCAAAGCCATGCAGGTGCTGATGCAGAAGGATGGGAGGGCAGCGTGAAGACTAGGACACCCCCACCAACAAGCAAAATCACCATGGCTTCCAGCTGATAGCTGTGGATGAAACCCCACGAGGATGGAGCAGAACTCCATGCTGCGTTAGGCATGAGCCCCAGAGGAGTCCAGCCTTCCTGTGCAATATACTTGGTGAGGATTTTCCTTCCCTTCACTGTGTGCTGGATGAGGCTGATATGAGACCTGTGGAAGGCTTGGTGCCCCAGACTGACCAAGCCTCTCTGGACCTCGTGAAAGGACCGATGACTCAGGGGTCTTCCTGAGTCAACAGCTGTACTGTGGCTCAGGTGGTTACAAGCCCTCGGGTTAAGGGCGCACAGGTCTGGCAGGGAAGCTACTGGGATATCATACACAGGGTGCCCCACTCACATACCTGGACACCCTATTTTTGAACATATACTTGAGGGAGCTGCCTCAGCATGTCCAAGACTCAAGTGAGGCTTGCTCCTGCCCTTTCTTCAAAAGTTTGAAAGATCATAGTTGGCATCTGTTCAGATGTCAGGGAAGGGCCGTGAGGAGGCTGCCATAGTCGCTGAGATACAGTAAGGAACACAAGTTAACAGAGGAGTATTTTATCTTGGGTCAGAATTTTCAAAGATTGCAGTCTGCAGTGGGGGCACCGAGGCAGGACAGCATGGCAGACGGTCCTGGCACACAGGAAGCCCAGGGTCATGGGAGGAAAGGGAGGGAGATGAAGTCTTTGGGCCCTACACCTGGTGCTTTGTTTCCTCAGATCTGGTCCCACCTCCTAATGGCACGTTTTGCACTCTTCAGTGGACCGGTCCCCCATGAGTACCAAGCCCAGGACCCAATCACCTCCCAAAGCCCATCTGGAAGTGCCTGAGGCTTTGGGAACAGCTAGGTGTAAGCCTACACTGAGGGACCTGAGGATGACCTGGATGCGGGTGGAGGGGTTCATAGCCCTGGAACTCAGCTGACCTAGGCTGGGGCAGGCAGGGTGTGCAGTGACACAGAGAGGCCACCCTAGGGCAGCACAGCCTTGCCCCAAGATCCCAGAGGAGGTTGCTGGGGCTCTCAGATGCCCAGCCTGTGCTCACTCTGGTCCGTGAGCCTTGGGGGCTGCCCTGATCCCTCATTCACCTCACACCCTTGCCTTGGGTGTTTAAACATATTATCTTCTGCTGAGATTTTATGAGGATGCAGAACATAAAGAGAATACATGTTAGTATATTGGTGCTTATTTCTACCATCCTATTCTGTGATTTTTTCTCTCTTGCTTCCTCTAAGTAGCCTTGAAAGCTATTCGTTATTTTTTCAGAAGTAAGTCACTTCACTCTTCCTTCCTTCCTTCTTCCCTCCCTTCCTTCCTTCCTTCTTTCCTTCCTTCCTTCCTTCCTTCCTTCCTTCCTTCCTTCCTTCCTTCCTTCCTTCCTCTTTCCCTTTCTGTGACAGGATCTGGCTATGTAACCCAGATTGAACAGGAAATCACAGTGATTCTCCTGCTGGGCATCCGAGATCTGGGATGCTGCCATGCGCCACCAAGTCCGAATTTTAATTTTCTTTCACTTAGCAGTGATATATCTGGATTGTTTGCTTTTCATAGAGACCCTAGAAATCCTATCATGAACTTTTGTTTGCTAATTTCAGGTCTTTAAAATTTTTAACAAACTTTTCCTTTGGAAGAGTTTTAGCTTTTCAGAGAAAAGAAAGAAATGTTCAGCTGGCACAGCCCACAGTGTCCCGGTGTTTAAGGTTCCCCCAGAAGACAGAGGATCCCCATCACCCACTCAGAAGTATACGAGGGAGCTCTGCGTGGCCAGGCGCACCCCCTGGACATGCAAGCGGACTCCACACAGGCCTGCAGTGCCCCAACAGGCTCTGTCCCAGGAACACAATGGTGTACAGCCCTGGACGCTCGCCCTGGGTGCCCCTAACTCTGCCATCACCCTTGGGCGCACCCACACTGTGAGCTTCCCGCCTTTCCTCCTGCCTAAGGAGTCCTAGCTCCGCCTCCTGCCTCCAGGACCAGGCAACACTGTGCATCTGTCTTTCAGACAGGGACGGGGGCGGGGCCGCTAAACTGACCTGGCTGGGGTCCCATGGAACCAGATCTCCAGGGCTGGGACCTGTCACAAAACTGGAGTCCCTTCAACCCCATTTCTGCCTTGCTGACCAAGTGTCACTGCACACAGGAGAGGCACCAGAGGCTCTTGGCTGGCAGCACAGGACAGAGGTCACCTTCTCTGCTCAGATCCTGCAGTTCGGTGGGCGGGGCCGAATCAAGACAGCACCTGGAGGGCACCTGATCCTCCTTGTGACCCCTGGGCATGGCAGCCTCAGGGGCCTCCCAGGGAGAACTGAAGGATAGCAGAGCCCTGGCATGGACCAGACCTGTGGAGGATGCCCTGGCAGTGTCATCAATCCAAATGGCAAGAGTCCCCTCCAGGCTGCAGACCTGGGTGCAGCAGGAATGGCTGGGCATCCTGGGTCTGGGCATACTGATTCAGCAGGGAAAACACCCCTGCTCCTCCTCTTTCAACCTGGGGGAACAGGATGGCCAAAGGAAGGCACCTTCACCTTCCCTAGTTAAGAGGGGGCGAGGCGCCCTGCCCACTGCCCCTGCATCCCCCTCCTGGTGCTGGCTGCCAGGCCACAAGGGGACAGCAGAGCACAGCAGTGGACCCTGCTGAGGCTGGGTCAGGGGCAAGGAAAGGCAGAGCCACCAGAAGGCACAGTGCTCACCCCCCCCATCTCCCCGGAGGGTGACACTGTCACAGTGTCCTTTCTCTGTGGTCATTGGGGTGTTCCTGCACTAACCCCTGAGCACAGCTCGCTGACCTTGCCAGTGGATTTCCTGAGTGGCTGCACCCAGTCGCTCAGTGCAAGGACCTGGGGACTGGGCATGGCTGAGGGAAAAAGGACCCTTAGCGGCGAATCCTTGGGATCAGTATGTGGAGGACACTTTGTGAAGGCTGTGGGGTGCCCTGGTGTCTCCAGGGACCCTTTCATAAAGTCCTGTGCTGGGGGGCAGGGCCAGGGGACACTGCTGGCCGTATTCCTGGTTTGAGCCTGTGTGTCCTTGCTGGTTCACACTGCAGAGCTACCAGCCCTGCCCTTACTAGTACCACCCGCTTGGTCCACAGTGTCTCCCTGGGTCTGCCGACCCTCTCTGGGCTCACCTTGTGTCAGTAGAGACAGGTCCCCTCCCCAGGAGCCGGGTCAGCTTTGCAGACTGCTTCATTCCTTTCTATGTATTGTGCTTCTTTTCTCCAACTTCCCTGTTGTTTCCAGTTGTCCCGGAAGCTCCCTCCTGAGCCCTGAAGTTCCACTTTTTTTTTGTCCTTTTTCTTCACTCAGTCATTATTTCCAGGAGTCCTGATTGGAGGTCCAAGAGCAGCTGTTGTGTGATGCTAGGCTTTACTCCACCGTTTTGAATCTTCTCCACATCAGTGTTAGCAACGAGGTCAAGGATTCCTTGGTGGCAACATGTTCTGTACTTCCCCATGTCCCTGTGCCTGTGGCAGACCAGCATAATGGTCAAGAGTCTTTAGAATCTGATGGTCCTGTGCTTGGTACCCTGAATTGGTATTTGGGCAGGGTCACTATGTCCTTACAGCCTTGTTTCCTTATCTGTCATGTGAAGATGACAGACAGACAGACAGACAGACAGACAGACAAAACACAAAGGGTCAAGTTATACATCATCTTTCATGAGAAAGTGAGTTAAATGATGTGACTATAAAACGCCAATCCCAGAGCTTTGCATTAAGTAAGCCAATGGGCAGTTCTGTTTTCTGCTGTTATTTACCAATGTGTTTTAAATTTATTAGATCTGTTCTAGCTCATTTAAGTCACCACTGCAGACAGAAGCATTCATTTTTCAATCTCAGTGTGAAATTTTGAGAGGTAACTTTGGTAACCATTAGGGGGTTGGTGTCACTTGCTCATCATCAGCTAAATGATCCACCAGATGAGGACCTGAGGGCTGCTTCTGCTGACTGAGACCCTCACTGGTAAAACTTGGTGCTGTTTACCAAGGGTGCTGCCTCTCAGAGGACCCATTACTGACCTTCTGTGGGCACCACTACTCACCTATGCCAGCACTGTTTAGTGATTAATGGGTGGAGTCACCATATTTGTGAATTTATATCATTTAGTTATGAATGTGAGTAAATGTCTCCCCATCATTGGCATTATCTCCCAATGATGCACTAAATGGGATTTATTAATGACTTCATCTGTGATCAGTGCTTTAACTCAGACACTAATGCATTTACGCACCCTGCGTGATGTGAGGAGGTGAGCCTGGTCTGAACTCAGTTCACTGGGTATGTGACTTGGAAGGAAGAAGCTCCACCCCTGGACCCGTCTTTCTGTCACAGTTTCCTGGCCACCACGACCCGAGCAGCTTTTCTCCCAGCCACACCCTTCCTCCTTCCTACTTTTCCTTGGAGGCAGACAACCATGGGCTGAACTTCTGAAACTGTGGACCAAAGCCATTGTGCCCTCCTTTAAGTGTGAAAGTCAGGTATTGTATCACTGTGTTGATGTAGTGATTGAAACAGGGTAGGGTGTGGGGTTAGATGAGCCCGGAGTGCACAAAGCAGCACACACAGCCTCCTCAGCAGGTTCTAAGAGGCTGGGGCACTGCATAGGAATAGAGAAATGGCCCCATCAGTACTTTTTCTGATGTCAGCACTGGATGAGGGCCACTTTGGAGATTACTGGTCTCTAGATTCTCATTTACTCTACCCATCCTCCCTCCCTATATGCAAAGAGGAAACAAACAAAACATAAATAGAAAATAAAACAATTAGAAATGTAAACTTCCCACTACCTTGTAGGACTGAGAATCTCCAGCCGACAGAGGCCACCTGTTTGCACTTGACTTTAAAGGCTTGGGTAGAAAGAGCCCAGTGAACATGGGGCTCAGTGATGTAAATATTCTGGTGACCACAATACCCTGAAAGAGTTACCAAATGTGGGCTGTCCTCAGTGGGTAGGAGATTAAATAGGTAGGCAATTCTCCTACTACTTTCTCTCCTACCTTCCTTCCTTCCTGCCTGCCTCCCTGCCTGCTTTCCTTGACAGATGCATTTTGCACTGCGGTTGTACTGTGTGTGGCACTGCAAGCTCTGTACAAACCTCAAAGTCACAGTGGCTCCTAAATTCAGGACAAGTCCTTCTGGAAAGGTTTTATTTTTTGTGTCTCAGAAGTGAGATTGCTGTCTTGACTTTTTTCTTCATTGCATGTGTGAAGACATGCTACTACTATATATTGGTTTTGTCCTGAGACTTTACTCAATCTGCTCTAATAGCTTTTGATTGTGTCTGGAAAGAATGACAACCTATCTTCTGCAGGTACAGTCAGGATGACTTTTCATTTTCTTACCTCATTGTTCAGACTTGCGTTTTATGGTACTGTATTGAGCAGCAGTGGTGAGGGTGAGTATTCTTACCTTTTTTCTAGCTTTAAGGTAAAGGCTTTCAGTCTTTCACCATTGAGTGTGATACTAGCTGTGGGCTGCTATAATGATCTTTATTGCATTGGCTTGCATTTCCATGCCTAAGTTGTTTAAAGTATTTGTCACAAAAGGATGCTGAATGATATGACCTGTTCCTTCTGCACTGGTTGAGATGATCATGTGGTGCTTACTTCTTTGTGCTGTTAATGTGCTGCCTCCCATTTCCTGCAAATGTATTCAGACATCATTGCATCACAGGGTTAAACTCCATATGATCATGTAAATGAACCTGGCAATCTATTGCCGAGTTCAGCTTGTTGATATTGTGTTTAGAATTCTTGCACATACGACTATGAGGATATTGGCTTTTAATTTTTCCATACACCCTTATCTGGTTTAGGTAATAGGCAGAGTGTGCCTCCTAAAATAAATTTGGAAATACTTTTTCCCCCATTTGATAGAGTGTGATAAGTGTTCGGTCTAGCATACATAATTAATATTTATGCTTTTTCATTGATGATATTGTTGGGAAGTGGAAATTTGGGTTGTGTTCTTGAAAGATTGAATGAATCTGTAGTGGTAAAATGTCAGGAACAGGGAAACACTGAAAAGGCAACCTAGAGACTGGATTCTAAAACCCATGCAGGAAATTGTTGAACAGAGAGACAGACACTGGGTTTGGTTCATGAAACCTCTCTGATGAGACATCATCACAGAATATCTGGAACCACAGAGCAGGAAGCTCCACACAATGGGCTTCATTTCAGGATTAAAAATGGCCTCAGATTGGGAAGATATTTCACGACTACAAAACAGATGGATAACAGATATTTCAACTCTCACATTTAATAGCAGGAAATGAGATGTATTCTTAAGGAATGACCTGCTAATTTGACTTACAGTGAAAAAATTTACACAGAAGAGTAAAACACAATGTGTAACATGTCCATATTAACTTGAGTAAAACACTAAGGAACTACAAAAGCACAGAGCATTTATAGATAACAATGCATAAGAAAGAAAAAGGCACTGGAAAGGCAAATTGGATTTACCAGAACGGGGCCATGAGGAACAGAGTAGAAAGATGGCTCTGCATCAAGGCTGGCCTGGGTGGAGCTGGAAAGAAGCCCCAGCTGTCTTATGTCCAGCACACACGTAGCCCAGACCTCATGGAGCACTGAGGCTGTCTGGCTCTTCTGGTCTGGTCAGTGGGTTGCCACTAAGATTTATGATTTGTTTTTGGCACCCAGTGTCTTACTGGTCTGCTTGTGTTAGGGCACTCGAAGGCAGGACACATTGTAGCTGCAGAACAGAGAGGTATTTGTGAGTCTCTCAAGAGCCCTGCCTCAAGTCTTCTTGGCAGTGCCTGCCCAGCATCATGAGTCCTGGTTCCACAGGCAGCACTCACTGTGCAACAGGGCCTGTGGACAGCAGCGGAGCCATGGCCATGGGCTCTCTGCAGCTGCCAACCAGGGAGAGTCCCCCCCTCCATTCCTGGGGTTTCTCACAACTCCTGCCTGTTCCTCACCTTTCACTCTCATCCAGCCACTCTTTCAAGTGGAATCAGACCTCAAAATTTTCTTCATGCTGGAAATTATATTTACTCACTGCACCTAGAGCAGCTGTATTTCTTGTAGGACCTTTGTTTCCTGGGGCAAGAGAATCAGCAGCATACTGAGAGGGCTTGTACTGGGAAGGAGGTGGAGGCCTTGCCAGAGAAGGGAAAGTGAAGGGCTGGACTACAGAGTTTTTGCTTAGTGGTCTCCACTTCTTCTCCATCCCTTCCAAGCCCCAAGCTGTTCTGAGTTGGTTTGAAACAGCCCCATGTCCAGGTAGTTACACGTGTGTCCAATGTCCCAGGCACATGCTCCATTGGGATAGTTTTTTTTTTGTTGGTATACAAAACCCTCCTAATAAAGCCAAGATGCAGAGGGTGTGGCCAATGAGTGTTCAGCCCAGGGGCTTTGCAAATTCTGCCTCCCTACCCTCCAGGAACTGCAAGACACAGCAGCTTACTTTGTTTATTTTCTCAAAGTTGAGAACATTCTCCTGAAAGACAGATAGCAAAGGTTAATGAGAAAGATGAACCATGGATAGCCCATACCTATCCTTGGTCACATAGGTCTTGTGGCAGGGCCTATGGGGGTCAGGAGTGCATAGAAATGGACAAAGACCCAGGTCACATTTGGGATCTGGAGAGGACACACATGGCAGCTGAGACTGAAAGCCTTCAACCTGGATGCCTGTTGATGCCGGACAGGGAAACTGAAGGCATAAGAGAGGAAAGGAGTACTAGCCACATGGGTACCTCCTGGCTTTGGGGACCCAAATTTTCTCCCCTCCCTTGGTCACCACCTGAGGGAGAGACTGAGTCCAGCTCAGCAAAGGCCCTGTGCAGCTTTGCAGCATGGCAGCTCTGCAGCTTCAGGATTTGGAACAGAGTGACCATGCCCCAACCCTCCAACCTCATCAAGGACAAACAGAGTTATATTCCTGTGATTTTAGAAGATACAATTTCAAGCTCTCAAATTACTGATGAGAGGAAATACGAGGATAGAACTCTGTTTAACCATTATTAAATTCGTATCAGTAGGTTTTGAAAGTCTGTGTTTTTATTGTTTTGGGGTGTTTGTTGTTCTTGTAGTTCTTGTTTGTATGTCTCCTGGTTTTTGTTTTTCTTTTCTATGTTTTTTTTTCTTGAAAACAATAAAATGAAAAAGTGAGCATATCTACAGAAGTTACCCATTCACCTTCATTTTTCTCCACAAAGATATTAAGTGGATAGAGTCTGATTTAACCAAAGGGTAATACCTTGTTGTATATTTGTAACATAGTAGGGATAGGCTCCTCTTTGTATGATCTAAGTTTAGAATTAACTATGATTTAAGGAGGTATGAATTGAACTCAGTTGAACAGGATTAGCTTGTGTTGGTTTGTAGTGTCAAACCAGTTGAAGACAAATTTATTTTCCCAGTTTTCTATCCGTTTATTTGTGTAAGAGAAACACAAAAAATCCAGTGGTTGGAAACACGGCCACTGTCATGCTTTCACATGTGGGAAGCTGGTCCAGCGATGCCCATGTGTGTATGGCTATTACTGCTTACCTGTTGGTCACCTCCTTGACAGGGGCCACCAGGTGAGGTAGCAGATGCTCCTCTTGCCATGAAAAGTTCTTTAACGTCTTTGATCACTGAACCCTGTGTGTGTGTTTAGCTTCATGATGAAGGGGGACAAATTTTCCTTACATCATCTTGCAAATCATCAACACTCAAATCACACAATCATGAGATCATTTAAATTGCAGGTGTTGGGAGAGTCTGACAGGGGATGAGGCTGATATCCAGGGATCTTAGCTCATGCTCTTTTTTGTTTATTTTGTTTTATATTTTTTATTTGAAAGAGAATAAAACAAAGGGGCAGTACAGAGCAGATCAGAACAGGACAACATAGGCAACACAGTACTTTACATTAAGACAACTGGACATCAACAGTAGCTAACACCATATCTCTTATTCTGCTATAGTTGAGCATAGTTTCAAATACAATAATATCAAACATAACACAATAGTATAAAGCCATGCATAGAGTGAAAGAATTACGGGGCTTTCTGAACCAAATAACAGAAAATGATCAATGGGTACTATAATATCTCATTTTCAATAAAAAACATTTTTGTTTAAACTATCACACATATTCAAATTCCAATAAGACAGAATGTGATAGATAGAACCAACAGTAGTAGAACAAAAGAAGCATAGTAGGACTTCTAAGAAGGATGATATTAAATCAGCAATAGCTGTCATAATGTTTTGTTTTCTTCAAAACAGCTGTTCATATCATCACGCATGATATAGTCAAACAAAACAGGATAAAACCATTCCAACTGATGATTGAAAACTTTGAAAGATTTCAAAGCTATGAGATGGGGACTCATGCTTATGATAAAATCTTATATACTCTTATCAAATCTCATACTAGGGAGACTATATGGTATTTACCCTTGTGAGTTTGGTTTATTTCGCTTAAGAGAATGGTCTCAAGTCATGTCCATTTATTTATAAATATCTCAATGTGTGATCATTCTTTATAGCTGAGTAGTACTCCATTGTATAAAATTGCCACAAGTTTTTTATCCATCCCTCAGTTGATGGGCACTTAGGTTGTTTCCAAGATCTGGCTATTACAAATTGTGCTGCTATAAACATGGGTTCACATATATCACTGTGGTATGATGTTTTAAGTTCTTCTGGGAATATGCCTAGAAGTGGAATAGCTGGGTCAAATGGGACTTCCATACCCAGCTTTTTGAGGAATCTCCAGACTGAACTCCACAGTGGTTGCACCAGTCTACACTCCCACCAACAGTGCAGAAGAGTTCCTTTTTTCCCACAGCCTCTCCAACACTTGTTGTTTGTAGTGTTTTCTATCTTGGCCATTCTTTCTGGAGTGAGATGGAATCTCAGTGTGGTTTTACTTTGCATTTCTCTCATGACTAATGATGATGAACATTTTTTCATGTATTTATTTTCCATTCATATTTCTTCATCTGAGAACTGTGTATTCATTTCAGATGCCCATTTTTGCACTGGGTCTTTGAATTCGACGGTCTGATTTTTTAAAATTCTTTATAAGTTCTAGACAGAAGTCCTTTGTCTGAGGCGCTGTCCATGAAGACTTTTTCCCAATTTGTGGGTTTTCTTTTCACTCTGCTGGAAACCTCTTTTGACATGCAGAAACTCTTTAATAAGATGTGGTCCCAGTTACTGATTCTGGGAAGTACTTCCCATGTACTTTTGTTCTTGTTCATGAATTCTCTTCCTACCCCTATATCTTTGAGGTTTTTACCTACTTTGTCTTCCAGCAGTTTTAGTGTTTCTGTTTTAATATTTAGATCTTTGATCCATTTAGATTTTAGTTTAGTGTATGGTGATAGACATGGGTCTAGTTTTAGTCTTCTGCATATGGACAGCCAATTTTTCCAGCAC
>PVJX010026381.1:0-25910 GCA_004027295.1 Dolichotis patagonum | reverse complement strand
GAGACATAAATTTCAAAGCTAGACAATCAGAGATATTCACTCTCTATCATATTGACTCTTGTTTTCTCCCAAATAGTTGTCCATATTGTCACATACAGTGAATTCACATGAAACAACATAGTATGGAACTGATCTGAACAGGACAAGGAAGTTGTTTCAGGTCTTCAAGACCAGACAATAGGGAAGCCAAGAATGGCTGCCATAGTGTATCTCATTCTCTTCAAAACAGCTGTCCATACCTTCAAGTATATTGAAATTAAACAAAACAAAACAGGCTAAAATCACTATGAACAAAGAATGATAGTATTGCTGGATTTCACATCATGACATTACGGAATCAGCACTGGGTACTGTAGTGTCTCTTTTTCCTCAAAGTAGTTGTTCATTTCATCATGCATTATATAGTTGGTTCTCGTAAACTATTTATAAGCTCTACACATGCATGAGTTTCTACATGTATATCTATCTTTTCTGTATTAGAGGGGGAAAAAAACAAAGCAAGACAAAACAAACAATTCCTAGAAAATCATGAAGCAAAAAGTCATATAAAACCACAATACGAGGTGATCTACAATGGTTACCATGATGGCAGAGAAGATTGGCTATAATCTCTAGTATAGAGGGCCTTGAAATACTAACAAAAAGAAACACAGGCAGAGTAGATCAGGATACAGGGTCCATTGGGATACTCTATATAAGGAGGTAGTGTGACCTAAAATAAGCAGTTCACCCCATAGGAATGAAAGGGGAGAAATTGTCTAAAAAAGGAAGACAGAGGATATTGTTAATGAGGTAACAAGATTTAAAATCTACAATATTCTCATCACTCTGCTTGGATGGATTACATGCTGTTCCAGTTTGTCTACTTACACTACACTTGAGGACATGGTCAGCTATCCCAAAAATAAGAGGACATAATATGGTAATCATCCTTAATTTCCTATCAACTTAATCAGAAGCCCTGTATAACTTATACTATCTTATTATGACTGATCGTATTTGAATTTGGTTTGTTAGAGTGCTATTTTGTGTTGACTGATTTTATTCAAATCTGTTATGATTGATAGCATCAAGTCTAAGAGTATAGCCAACTACACTGAATATGACAAGATTCACTAAGAAACCAAGAAAATTTTAACGCAACTATCCTGTCAAAATTTAAAAGACAACTGGGAATAAATTAGCTTTATCCTCATTCATCAAATTATATTATACTCCACAAACTCATCTAAGTGTTAGGATCAAACAATAAATAAAACAACCAAGTCCCTACCCTCAAGAAGATGACATCACAGTTGAGAGGGAATATATAACAAATAATAGAAATAAATACATATGTTGACAAACACAATAAAGAAAACTTAAATATAGTAATAAAAATATATAATGGGAAACAGTGGGTATTTTAGAGAAGATAGTCAGAAAAGTCCTGCAGTAATGGAAACTGGGCAGGATTTTAAACCACTGAGAAAGTGAAACAATACATGAAATCCAAATATCCTGAAGCAGAAAATTTGTTCAAGGAAAAGTTCAATGTAGATATGATTGGAGAGGAGTGGGCAACGCAAAGTATTAGTAGAAAAGGTGGGATGTGTATCCAGAAGTCAGATTATGCAAGGCCTTTAGGTCATGACATGAATTTTGAATTTTGTTTTCAGAGTAAAAGGAAGCCAATAGGAGATTTTGAAAACAGTAAGATAAAGTTTGTTGTAAAATATCACCCTGTGTATTACACAGAGAGTAGACTGGCACAGGAATGAAAATAAAGAGAAATTAGTTTGGAAGTTACTGCAAGTGACTAAATAAGAGACTCTAGTGGCTTAGACTAATATGACATGATGGTGATGTTAAGAGTGGTAGAATTATTTATTTAATCTGATGTCTTGCTGCAAATAAGTGGGAGTGAGGGTATGAAAAGAAGAAAATAATCAGTGATGACTGTTGGGTTCTTAGCTGAAGAAAACTGGGTAAATGATGAAGGCATTTACCAAAATAGTGAAGAGAAGCAAACTGGTGATGGGGAGTGGGAATCAAGAGTCCAGGTTTGAACATGATAAGTACTGAAATGCTTAAGAGACATTCAAGTAACAGATATTAAATAGGCAATGATATATACAAGACATAACTGAGAGCTACAGGTACAAATGTGGAAGTCATTAGCCTACAGACATCATTTAAAAACATGGAATTTGATGAGCCTATCTAAGTGGAGAGTATAGATTTTAAAAACATAGAGAGATCTGAGGAATCAGCCTGGGAAAGAAAGAGAATACAGCAGTACAAAAAGGTGAGCAAGATTGAATGTCAAACGCTACAAAAAATAAGATCATTCTTAGGAACCAACCAATGAAATTAGCAACATGAAATTCTCTACAACCTTGATAAATACCACAGTAACTTGTACCTTGGGTGGTAGGTGAAGGACAAGAACCTAATCAAGAATACTCTCATAAGAACAATATTATAACTATCATTAAATTCCTATCATTTTGTTGTAAAAGCCTATATTGTTATTATTTTAGGGCTTTTGTTGTTCTTCTAGTTGTTGTTTGTATGTCTCTTGTTTTTTGTTTTTCTTTTCTGTTTTTTCTTTTTAAAATAAAAAAAAAGAAATTAAGAGACAGAGACAGAGACTGTGAATGTAAACAACTTTTTTATACATTATGCTGTGAGTGGAAATCATAGAACTGGGAAAGGTGCTGCATTACAGGAACTGGGAATCTAAGTAAAAGAATGCATTCACTGTCAAATCATGATCCAGAAGGAAAGCAGGCAGAAGGATAAAAACCCTAACTTCTCCCCTACTTCCCCAATCTACCTCTGTTACCTTCCATTAGCTAAACTTAAACAAAAGGCAGAAAATAAGATGAAACAAGATACAAGATGACAGTTTTATACAATCATTCTCAGTCCTAACAGTTCATTTTGATAAACTCCTTCTTACTAATCTTACTATTTCTCTTTAAAGTAGTGCCCAGGTGCATGACAATAAAGAATTCAAGGGAAGGCATGTTGTGTGTCAGCCATACTGCGTTTACATGTACATTGTTAACCTCTCACATGAATGGGATCTAAGGTCTATCCTTTTGGTTTGGGCAACATTCCTAGATGCTGCACCTGATTGAGCATCCTACCTTGGATTCTACCAACACAGTATAATATGAATTTGATCACTTGTTTTAAAAGTCCTCCTGATTTTGCAGTTTAATTCCAAAATTCTCATTGGTACTATACTTACTCCTTTAATGCCTGTCTCCCTTAGAAGACCAAGAGCTCCATGAAAACAGAAACCAAATCTCCTTTGTCTCTAAATCCTGAGCACAATGGTTCTTAGATAGTAAGAGTTGAGATAATTTTTGTCAAATAACAGAATTTAATAAAGGACTATTCGATGCCATGCACTTGCTGAATTAGAACCAATAATTATATTCAAGAAGCTCACAAACTACTGAGGGAAACCAACATATAATCAACTACAGTAGAACATCGAAAGTGCTGTACCAGAAATACGACTATATACTAGAGGAAAACAAGGGAGAAAATAATCAGTTCTACTTAAAGGTAGGAAAAGTATTACAGAAATAGTTAACCAAATAATAAATACTTATTCCTTGAAATACCTGTGTATACTAAGAAAATGTCTATATTAATCTAATTAGTTATAGACCTCAATAGACCATATACTTCGCTGACATTTTTAAGATATTATCACCATGCTGTTTCAGGACATTTTAAAAGTCTTATTCCTCAAATAATCTTTCAGAAACTTCTGTATGTTTTTGCTATTATGTATATCAATACCTTGGAAGTATTTTAACAATTGAAAGATCCCATAGTATATTAATATTAGTGTGCTTCTGATGGAAAAACATAAATGACAATACCTATTCTGCTCTGCTTTCCTAGCAGTTGCCACTTACTAGTTTTAGTGATCATCACCAATTTCCCTTTATTTCATACTCAGCAAATCACCGGAACCTGGCATGCTCCCCCACCCTTAACTTTGGAATATCACTATCTTACTGTGTAGAGAAGTCTTATTACCATAATTTTTTCCTATTTCAGCTATAGTATAAATCAAAGCAACCTTCATTTAAGAACAACCGGGCTTACAGGATCCTAAGGACATAAATTTAGTTAAATGGTGCCATCTGGTGACATAAATTTTGCAGTAATATACAAAGCCCAAAGCCAGGAATGACATATATCATCTTGCTGGTTTCAAACCCAAGTGTCAAAGTTAAGAAATATTTCGTCTTGTCTGACATGAAACACACACAACTAATTCACACTCTGAATATGATGGTTTAACAAAGGAAAGTGTACAAATTGTTTGAGTCACATTTTATGTTTTGCCTTTTGATTCTCAAGTTTACTTTCAATCGTAAAGTCTTTGAAAAAAGACTCAGGTCCAATATGATGCCCTATTTGACTCCTAGAGCACATTTTATTTATTAATTTTTTTATTAGTAAACGTTTGGAGTACATAGTATCTATGTTCATTGTAGGGAGGTGGTACATGTATATAACACATCTTAATTCTTTTTTCATATCTTTCCCATCCTTTCTTTCCTTCCTCCCTCCATCTGTTGGTCCCCTTCTCATTTGCAAAAGATCTATGTCCCTGTTTCCCATTATCTATCTTTTATTTTGCTCTTTATTTATATTTTTAGTTTTTCATATAAGAGAAATCATTTGATATTTAAACTTGTATATCTGATTTCTTCATTTAATAGTGTGGTCTCAAGATATATCCATTTTCCTACAAATAACTCGTTTATCCTTCTTTATGGCAGAAGGACTATATTTAAATACATTATATATAAATAGGCACATGTTCTTTGTACATTTATTTGTTGATTGTTATGGATTGAGAACTGGTGGTCAACTTAATGCCATCTGGATTACATCAGCATGGTGCTGAGCGGAGATGTTTCACCTGAGGAAGATTGCCAGCATAAATGGAGACGTGGAGAAGGAGAGCGTTTAGAACGTTAAGGCGTTATGGTGTTGAGACGTTGAGGTGTTGTAAGTTCTACGTGTTGCTGTTTGAGCCGTTAGGTTCTCCTGAAGAAGCTCTGACCCTCACATCAAGCGTTGCTTCCTGGCTCCGGAGGGGAAGACATGGGCCGCTTGGTCTCCAGGATGGACTTGTCATGCTGGCTTCCTGGCATGTACTCAACTATGCTTGTCGTCAGAGGAGCTCGGGGCATCCATGTCGCTGAGGATGGCTGTGGTGCTTTCAGGACAGCCCTGGTGTTTGTTGTGAGTGTGACTTCTGGGCTCCAGCATAGAACCCTCAACCTATCAGCACAGCTCCTTCACCCTGCTGGCATAGACTTTCTAGCTTCCACCACTGACCTTTGGGCCTTCCTGGCACAGATCCATAAAAGAGACTGGCAGGAGTCCTTCTTATGGGCTCTAGAACTCCAGTTGGACTTGTGGGAGGCATTGTCATGAGCTCTGGGTCTTTATTTGGACTCATCTGGGACATTGCTATGGGATTTAGGCCCTTGAGTAAATATTCTATGTCTTTAGTGTTGTGGATAGATTTCCCACATTAACTTGTGTTAACTCGTTAACACAAATAATAATACAAACTCCATGTCCTGATTCTAATTGTCCTCTGTATAACCCCTGACTACAACACTGATAGACATACAGGCCATTCCCAAAACTTAGTTATTATGAATTGTGTTATCAACATTGGCATGCAAGTGTCATTGTAATATGACATCTTTAACTCTTTGAGAAAGATATATACTTAGAAGGGGTATAGCTAGGTCAAATGGAACTTCTATTTTTAGTATTTTGAGGAATTTCTATACTGATTTCCAATGTAGTTATACTAGTTTACCTTCTCACCAACAATGTAGAATGGTCCCCAACACCATCCCTCACAGCTTCACCAGAATTTATTTGATTTCTTGATGATAGTCATTCTTTCTGAAGATGGAATCTCAGCGTTGTTTTAATTTGTGTTTCTCTAATAGCCAGCGATGTTGAACATTTCTTCATGAATTTGTTGGTACTTCTTATAAGAAGCATCTATTCATTTCAGGTGCATATTTTTATTGGGTCTTTTATTGGGGGGTCTATTTTTTTTAGTACTTTATATAGTCTAGACATTGTTCCTCTCTCTGAGGAGTAGCTGACAAAAAAAAAAATTCCAGGTTGTATCTTCACTCTGTGCAGGGGCTTTTTAATTTCATACAGCCCTATTTGTTGATTCTTTATATTATTTCTTGTACAAATGGGGTTCAGTTTAGAAAGTCTTTGCCTGTGCATACATCTTCAAGAGTTTCACCTATTTTATATTCCAGATTGTTTCTTTTTTAATATTAAATTTTTGATCCATTTCAATTTTAGGTTAGTATACGGTGAGAGACATGGGTCTGGTTTTAATCTCCTGCTTGTGGAAAGCCAGTTTTCCCAGTATCATTAATTAAAGACATTATCTTTCCTTCACTGCATGCTTTTGGCCACCCTTACCGAAGATCAAATAGATGAACTGCCTAGGGCTATTTCCGCATCCTGTTCACTGATCCACATGTCTGTTTTGTACCAGTACCATGCGGCTTCATCACTGCACTTTTGTATATAACTTGAAATCTGAGATTGTGATGCTTCTTACTTTGCTCTTATTTCCCAGGATTGTATTTGCTATTCTGAATCTCTTCTGGTCCCACATGAATTTTAGGATTATTTTCTCTAGTTCTATGAGGAACACTAATGGTCTTTTGATTGAGATTATGTTAGTTCTGTACAACAGTTTTGGAAATATGGCCCTTTTGACTATGTTGGCTCTACCGATCCAGAAAGAGGAGGATATATTTCCATTTTCTGATGCTCTCCTAGAGAACATTTTAAAAGCATAAAATTTTACCCTGATTCCAGTATCACTCATCTCTAAGAATGTATCATTCACTGTTTACCCAGTCAATACTTATTTGAAGGCCCATAATATGTACTTTGTTTGACTATAGCACATGCTTTGAGGTTGTGAGTGGCAGCAAGCATTACCTAGTAAGTGTTCCTCTTACATGTGGCCAAGCAGCATCTCATTGTAGCCTTGCTGTTCATTATCCATAGAAGCATAAGTAGAAACTATCATTAAGTATTCAAAAGGGGAATCATTGAAATGTTCACTTATGCTATTGTATTTTAGAAGGAATATTAGGAGTCATAATGATATCTTTGAATTTATGGATTCTCATAGTATTCAAGATATGTCCCAGAATGATAATAGTTCATTATCATTAAAGAATAAATCAAATCTTTATAAGACCTAAGAATAAAGAAATGCCACTATCATATTCTTCCAAGTTCATTGATAATACTGAAAAACTATATTATTTCTCTTGAGTGGCCAAATGGTTACTATTTAGAACCCATGTTCTCAAATATCAGCATGTCTCAGAATCAACTGGAAGAGTCATTTAAATACTTTGCAGTGTTTCCTTCTGAAGTTTATGATTCAGTGAATCTGAGGTGAGACACAAGAGCTTGCAGTGCTAAGCAAACTCACAGGAGATGGCTGCTTCTAGTCCAAGAACAACACACTGAGAACCTCTGTTTTTTGAGGATTAGAATCAAGTTACTCCAAGTACATAAAACTGTTTGGGCCCTCACAGTCACCATAATCAATAAAAATTCCTTAACTTCCTTATAATCAGGTGGCAAAAGGCACACATAATTATTAATAGGTAAAAACAGAGTAGCCATGATGCTTTCAAGTAGATTTTATTTTGAAACAAAAATATTATACAAGAAATACTTAAATGGGAGTATGTGCTTTTTTCTAATTCTAAAATGTGGTAAAGCTCTTACACATATTTATTTTGTGTCTTTATCACCCTAATAATTAAATAATTATACATATATCAACTCTCTGAAAGTATTTCAACAACCAAACAGATTAAGGCTATAAGGCTTATCAACAATATTCACATGCTTGGTTAGGAAAATATAGCTGGAAAAACTATGTTCTGCTTTTTTCCAGTTGCCATGTAAGTTTTAGTGATCATTCCCAAATTTTCATGTATTACATACTTTAGCAGACATCACCAGTACCTTTCATGTTCCCCCCACAAAGAAAAACTTTGAAGTTTCACTATCTTACTGTGTAGGAAAATCTCATATGCAATTAGAATTTAATTTATTAATTTTGATAATGTCTTTTTTCATACTTTTTTCCTCTACTAGCTCATAAATGTAAACACTGTCTTCTATAGTAGATTATTGTATCCCCATTGCCTAGTACAATATCTAACACCTCAAGAGTATTTTTAAATAACTGTTCAGAAAATGAACAGAACTTTATTGAAAGTCTATTATTAAAGGTTCACATTGGGAACACAAAAGTTAATTAAATAAAAAAAACCTTGCCATCAAGATATAGGCTATTGAGAGGACAGAAATATATTCAATTTTTCAAGCAGGATGGTAAGTATTTTAATATGAACAAAAGCCAATGAGCAGGCTGGAGATGTAACTCCGTGTCAGAGCACTTACATGGCGTGTTTGAGGCCCTGGGTTAAATCTTCAGTGGGGAAGAGGGAGAGCAGCTTGGCGGTTGATGCACAATTGAAAGGCTAATTAAAGCTTTTACTAAATAGAGAAGTGTTAGAAGGCTTCAACAAGATGATAAAGCCAGGTATACAGTATATTATTTCAAACTGTTGCTAGTCATCTTAAGTATCCACAGGGGTTCTCATAAGCCTTACAGAAACAAAAATATTCTAACAAAAGATCAGACATACAAAGTTTAACAGCTTGCCTAAAATGGATGAATACTCTTTTAAGAGATTATTACTGGTGAAATTTAAATAAAATATCACTTGAACATTTATTGTAAGTCTTTATACAGAATTCTTCTTCAATTAAAGTAGCAAAATAAGGGAACAAATTAATTAGTGGGGCTAAAAAGGTTTTAGGAGTTGGAATGTGAAATATGTCCATATTTCTTTCCACTATATAAGTACTGAGAACAAGTCATAATTTTCAGAAAGTTACAAAAACAAAACACATGCCAGACATGGTGACACATGCCTGTAATCCCAGCACTAAGGAGGCTGAGGCAGGAGGATTGCTGTAAATTAAAGGCCAGCCTGAGCTACAGAAGTGAGTTCAAGGCCAGCCTGCATTACATAGTGAGACCCTGTCTCAAAAAAAATTTATATTACATATCTGAAAATAAACTAATCCACCCTATTAAAATAGTTTTCACAAAAAATTATAGTGGTAATATAAATCTTTAAATGGTCAAAGTAGACCTGAGAGATAAAAATAAAAGTAATAAAAGTGTTCCATCTTGGCCCTCCATTGCCAAAATAAGAATAAACAACTAATAAGTTGTCTTGAAAATCTGAATGTTTTAGCTATTCTAAACTAAAAAGAGACTTAATTTGTTAAACATCAGGGAATTCCAGTTTACTTACACTAAAACTCCGAAAAGTGTTAATATTACGGTGATTATCATAAAACTATAATTATCCACTGGATAAATTTTTTCCTTAGTATTACCACAAGATGTCACTCTAAGCTTACCATCTAAATGTGTAGAATTTAGCAAGTTGCTTAGATATATTTTTCTCTTGTTTATATATTAATAAACATTAAGTGTTAACCATCAAAGTGACTTTATCTACTGCCAGGTATTAGTAAATGGAATATCTACTGCCAGGTATTAGTAAGTGGAAAATCAAAACAAATAATATAGGGACTCTAGAAGTAAGGATGAAGAAAGTTAATCAGCTTATCATTCTATATGCTTACTGAATATCCTTCTATTTACAAAAAGAAATTGGATTTTCATTCTTTTACTTTCATTTTATATTTCCAAAATGAATATATATTACTTTTATAGTCAAAGAAACTTTTATAATAAAAATTGAAAAGATACAATACATTTGCAATAATCTACCATGTTATCATAGAACTCTTTTATAAAATGTTTTTACATACTACTATGTTGACCAAAGTTATGTAGACATAATTCTGGTCCTCAACAATTATACTATCTAAGACATATAATTGTTTATGCATATGATGAAGGACTACAAAAAGAAGACAGCATTCATTTTCAGAGTGATTTTTTTCATTTTAGAAAAAGATTTTGGTTCCTTGATCATGTGTAAATATTACATTCTGCAGTAACAGTATTTCAATTCTGCAGTACATTCTGCAGTAACAGTGTTTCAATTTACTATCAGTTTGTATTAGCTTATCTGGATTATTATTGCCTTATTTAGGTAGCTAATTGAGTCTCTGGTTATTTGAAGATCAGAAAAAACCGGTGAAGCCATTATCTGCCCTTACTTAAAACAAAACAGAAAAGGGGGAGTAGGGGATAGTTGGTTCAAACAGAAAACAAACTATAAACCCTAACAATGCTCAAATTTATCATATCGCCCTATCTATGTATCTATAAACTTATAAATCTTATTCAATAATTACATGTCTACATGACTTTTCTTTGGGACCTTAAAGAAAATACACAGTGAAAGCACTAAAACATTCAAAACTAATATTAGTAACCAGGATTTCGCTGCCCATATAAAATTCAATAGAAAATTATGTTTTGTGCATAATGCTCCATTCTTTGCACTCTGGTTTATCCCCAGATGACTTTAAAAGGCCAGCTAAAATAAATCTATCCATTCAAATCTGGGCATTGGGATTACTTACATAACAGCTTTTTACAGATTATTATTGTCTCTCATTTTGCTAGAGAAATTCAAACCACACCATAGGTTTCAAGCCAAGATATTTATCATTCATTAAAATAATTGCAAAATGCAATTCTTTGATAATGCATTTGTCTTTTTATTTCCTAGATAATGGTGTTAACAAACGACTACATTATCAAAACATACTAGAATTATCTAAATCTTCCAATAACACTCTTTGTAAATCAAATTCTCAAAAGCTCAAGCTCTCAAGACAGAGCCAGTCTTAACTAAACACATCATATAAATCTATTTAGATACACTGCCATTTAGTTAATGGCCTTTAGTAACTATTGCTTAGAAGACACTATTCATTTCTAATTGAGAAATCTATGGTTTGAAAATGTTTTCTAAAATAATATTCTCTACAATACTATTTAAATTCTACAACATTCTATTCAGTTATTTGTATCATCAAGTCTTATGAACCACAATAGAATATTTTAAAGAAATTAATCCACAAGTAAAATAATCCTATACAACTTTTTATTTCCATTTATCAACAATAAACTGGTTTTTCATTTTTTAAAATTTTATGTTTTTTAAAAATTATATTTAAACCATAAAGTTGAAGTCTGTATCAATAACTCTATTTATAATGAAAACAGATGAAATCTTTTCAAAATGACGCCTCACAAATTCCTATCTTTAGATTATATATCAATAACTAGCAGCCTGAAAAGGCAATAAAAATGTCCAGTAGACTCAGTTATTTCTTTTTTTTAATTTTTATTTATTTATTTATTTATTTTTTTTTTTTTGATGCCGGTGATTGAACTCAGGACCTCACATTTGCCAAGCAGGCACTTACACCGCTGAGCTAAACCCCCAGCCTGACTCAGTTATTTCTTTAAAATATTATTGCCCACCATGTTCAAAGTCCTAGGTTTGATTCTCAGTAGTACAAAATTAATTAATAATTAAACAAAATACATTGTGTTCAGTAGAGCTGTTTTTATTGTGTACGTAGTCAGCAGACTTTGTTGGGGGATGAATTTACTGATATCTTTTGCTACTTTTTGTCTCAAAATATTAGAGGAATTAAAATCCATTTGTATAAAAACATATACATTTGTATAAAAAGATATGTATGTATACATAGAAAGATATACATAAATGAACCACTGTTTTCTTCATAGTCTTTACTAAATATGAGACTACACATAAAGGTAAACATGACAAATTGATAAAAATTCCAAAATACTGAATTTTCATCAATTAATTTTTGAATTCTGGATCATAAATTTTTCTGAGACAGAAAAGTAGAAACACTGTTTGTTTTTATTTTTGTACCAAAAGCAAAAGTTTGATTCTGATTAGAATCTAATCTAACATTTTTTGCGCAACACAATTCCTTCTAAAAGAAAGCAGCGTCGCCAAATTTTTGCAAAATCTACTCAGGGTTTTAAAACTGCATAAATTTTTTTCCTATATAAAGTATTACTTCCATGTCAATACATTTCAATAATCTATCTCTTTTATAACACTTTTAGACAAATATTAAATTACATTTTTTAAAAAATTAAATATAAAAAAGAGAAAACTTTCCTTCAAGGAAAATTATCCCAGTTTGAAATTTCATTATTAATATCAAGTTCTTTGACCATATCATCCAAACTATTATGACCCATTCTGACCATTAAAAAGAGAGGTAATTTTTGTAATACATACCTAACAAAGCTTGAAATAAGCTGCTCTTAAAGATACTCATGACCTTCTTAACAGCATTTTTCAACAGCTGTTCTTCTGGTTTTCTTAATTTTTTGCAATATTCTTCCAGTAATGATAAAGCACGTTCAGTGTCTGAAAAACATAATTTAAAAACTCTGTCATATGGTCTCAGAAAAATAATAAGCTAACATTAATTCACTTCATAGCTGTGTTCTTAATTTCATGACACAAAATAATAAAGTAATCATAAATTCCATAAACTATCATACAAAGTTGATTACTATCAAATTCAAGAATCTACTTGTATTTGCTGTAGGTCTGACTTCTAAAAGAATCTACAAATGTGAAACAAAACAAAACACAACAAAGAATATAGCACTAACCAGATGTTTACACAGTGTGATTCTCTTTTGTAAGAAAAAAAAATTTATGACTTCCTGCAAAATAATGTCGACATTCCTGAATTTGACCATTGAATTTGACCTTTCACATGATCAATTTTCAAACTACATTTGCCGTCTTACTTGCCACTCTATCCCAATTACTCCAAGTCATATTGGGTAGCTCACTTTTCCACAAACGTGTGCACACACTTACATGCACACACTTTCTCTCACGTGATTTTTTACTATGCTTCCATTTCTCTTGTATTGGAATATCATCAACACAACTCTCTCCCTAGAATCAGTGTGCTATATTGGAAATGTTTTTTCTCCACTAGATTTGTATATGAAACCTACTTACCAGCTATGTTACAAGTTACTTAACCTCTTTGAGCATCAGTTCCCTCACAGATATTAGAATCAAATAAAAACAATGTATGCACAATGCTTAGCACATAAAAGTAATTAATAAATCAATTGAAAACCTACATTCCCTTTAGACCCATTTCAAATGTTTTCTCTTCAAAAGTCATCTCTGATGGGGCCAGGGATATAGCTCAGCACCACAGTGACTGCTTGGCAAGTATGAGGTCATGAGTTCAATCCCCAGTACCAAAAACAAAAACAAAAGCCATTTCTGATGATAAGTTAATCACTATAATTAATATTTATTCAAAACAAGTTTCTGCACACAAATACTATAGGGATCCTTAACTAATACTATGTTGTACTAAGATTTCTTGAATAGGTGTCTTCACCCCTCACAAAATGAAGTATCCTTGAAAAAGTCACCAGAATCATACCATCTTCAAACGCAGTTGGTGATAATTGTCTTGGAACTTTAGAAGCCCTCTTTCCCCTCCAATCTGTCATCTTCAGAAATAGAATAAACATCAACTCTAACAACAATAATTCAAACTTATTGAGCATTTTATATCTATTACAGCATTTCATTCCCATTAACTCTCTGATTTCCTTTCCTACTGCCCTTTTTAGCTGATGGTATTACTTCTTTTTTTTATTTAAAGAGAAAAACAAACAAACAAAACAAAGAGGGTAGAAAAACTACAGAATTCCAAAGGGGAAAGCAAAAAAAAGAACAACAAGAAAAATACTAAGATATCACCACTTGATAAGTTACATACTGTCGTCATTGGAAATAGTTGTTCAAGTTATGAAATTAAACCATACAAAGTAGACGTTTAAACAGTGACACTGTTAACAGTTCTGCTCAACAATCTAACAAAAACAGTAATATAGTCATCTATCTTACACACTTAAAAACACATGCAGTTATATCCTTTAGAGCACTTTCTTTTCCTCTCTTTTTTACAATAGCAATTACGCATTTTGGGTTTTATTACTCCTACAGGTCTTATTACTTTTTACACTAGACACACAATGTGATATTTATAAATATGATTCTTATTTATTTCACTAATGAGGATAGTCTCAAGTTGACACCATTTCCCTATGAAGGCCTCAAGATCACCCTTTTTTATAGCTGAGTAATATTCCATTGTGTAAAAATACCACATCTTTTTCATCCACTCTGTGGTTGATGGGCATCTTGGTTGTTTCCAAGATTTAGCTATTACAAATTGTACTGTTATGAACATGGGTACACATATATCACTGTGATATGAACTTTTCGGTTTTTCTGGGAAAATGTCGAGGAGGGGAATAGCTGGGTTGAATGGAGCTTCCAATCCTAATCTTCTGACAATTCTCCATAGTGATTTCCATAGTGGTTGCACCAGTTTACACTCCCACCAACAGTGGAGCAGTGTAACTTTTCCCCCACATCCTCACCAACATTTGTTATCAGTTGTTTTCTTGATGGCAGCTATTCTTTCCGGTGTGAGATGATATCTCAATGTTGTTTTAATTTGCATTTCTCAACTAACCAGTGACGGTGAACATTTCTTCAAGTATTTGTTTGCCATTTGTATATTTTCATATGAGAACTGTGTGTTCATCTCAGATGCCCGTTTTTGGAGAGGTTCTTTGAATTAGGGGGGGTTGATGTTTTTCAATTCTTTACATGTTCTTGATATAAGTCTGAGGGGTTGCTGGTTAAAATTCTTTCCCATCCTGTGGGTTTTCTTTTCACTCTGATGCTGATTTCTTTTGAAGTACAGAAACTTTTCAATAATATGAGATCCTAGTTGTTGATTCTCTGAAGAGTTTCCCATGCAGTTTGCATTTTGTTCATGAATTCTCTGACTACTCCTATGTCTCCAAGATTTCTACCTACCTCATCTTCTAGTAGTTTTAGTGTTTCTGTTTTAATGTTTAGGTCTTTGATCTATTTAGACTTTAGTTTTGTGCATGGTGATAGGCATGGATCTAGTTTCAGTCTTCTGCATGTGGAGAGCCAATTTTTCCAACACCAAGAAGAGGCTGTTCTTCCTCCAGTGAACATGTTTAGCCCCTTTGTCAAATATCATGTGGCTGAGTGTCTTTGTACCTATACTTGCATCTTCTATTCTGTTCTATTGATCCTCAGGTCTATTTCTTTGCCAGTATCATGCTGATTTTATCACTGTGGTTTTGTAGTACAGTTTCAAGTCAGGAATTGAGATGCCTCCTGCCTTGCCTTTATTGACCAGAATTGCCTTTGCTATTTTAGGTTTCTTCTATTTCCAAATGAATTTTAGTAGTGTTTTCTCTAGACATGTGAGGTATGTCAACGGTATTTTGATTGGGATTGCATTAAATCTGTATAACAGTTTGGGGAGTATGGCCAATTTCACAGTGTTGGTTCTTCCTAGCCAAGAGCATAAAACATCTTTCCATTTTCTAATATCCTCTTCAATCTCCTTTTTTAGTGTAGTATAATTTTCAGCATATAGGTATTTTACATTCTTAGTTAGGTTGATTCCTAAGTATTTCATTTTTTAGATGTTATTGTGAAGGGCAATATTTCCATAATTTCTCTCTCGGTAAGTTTCCTGTTTGTGTACAGGAAAGCTATTGATTGTTGAGCATTGACTCTGTAGCCAGCTACACTGCTGAATTTGTTTATTACCTCAAGTAGTCTTTTAAGGGAGTTTTTTGGGTCTTCTATATAGAGTACCATGTCATCTGCAAACAGTGATAATTTAACTTCTTCCTTTCCTATCTTTATTCCTTTTATTTCTTTCTCTTGTATGATTGCCTTGGCTAGTGTTTCCAGAACTGTTTTGAACAGGAGTGGTAATAGTAGACATCCTTGTCTTCTTCCTGATTTTAAAGTGAAAGCTTTCAGTTTTTGTCCATCTAGTATAATATTGGCTGTTGGTTTGTCATAGATGGCCTTTGTAAGGTTGAGGTAGACACCGTGTATTCCGAGTTTCTGAAGGGTTCTTATCATGAACATGTGTTGGAACTTATTGAAAGTATTTTCTGCATCTATTGAGATGACCATGTAGTTTTTATTTTTGGCTCTGTTGATGTGGTGTATTACATTTATTGATTTGCATATCTTAAACTATCCTTGCATTCCTGAAATGAACCCCACTTGGTTGTAATGTATAATCTTCTTGATGATTTGTTGCATTCTATTTACCAGTATTTTATTCAGAATCTTTGCATCTATATTCATTAGTAAGATTGGCCTATAGTACTCCTTTTGGTTGTGTCTTTCTCTGGTTTTGGTATCAGAGTAATACTTGCCTCCAGGAATGAATTAGGGAGGATTTCTTTCTTTTCAATTTCATTGAAGGGTTTAAGGACTATTGGCATCAAATCTTCTCCAAATTTCTTATAGAATTCAGCCATGAATCCATCAGGACCTGGGCTTTTCTTTGTTGGTAAGTTTTTTATTATGTTTTGAATTTCAATAGCTGATATTGGGTTATTAGAAATTGCTATATCTTCTTGGTTGAGCTTTAGTAGTTCATATGTTTCTAGAAATCTGTCCATTTCCTCTGTGTTTTCCTTTCTATGTGAGTAGAGATTTTCAAAGTAGGTGTTCATGATCTTTTGAATTTCCATGGGATCTGTAATAGTTTCACCCTTTTCAGTCCTTATTGCATGAATTTGGGTTTTTTCTTTCTTTTTCTTTATAAGGTTAGTACAGGTTTTTCAATTTTGTTTATTCTCTCAAAAAAACAGCTTTACAATTCATTAATTCTTTGTATTTTTTTAAAGTTTCAATTGCATTGATCTCTGCTCTAATCTTTACAATTTCATCTCTTCTATGAGCTTTAGACTTAACTTGCTCTTCTTTTTCTAGAAGCTTGAGATGAAGCATTAGATTGTTCATTTGTGCTCATTCTGTTTTCTTGATTTGACAGTTCATTCCTATATATTTCCCCTCTTAAGACTTCTTATATTGCATCCCACAGTTACCATAGGTTGTTTCCACATTTTCATTGAATTGTAAGTATTGCTTTATTTCTTCTTTAATTTCATCTGTAGCCCACTGGTTGTTTAAAAGGCTGTTATTAAATTTCCATGTATTTATGTAGGGTTTGCAATTTCTTTTGCCATTAATTTCTAGTTTCAGTAAGCTATATTTGGATAATATGCATGGGATAATTTTAATACCTTTGCATTTACTTAATGTTTTACGGGATAATATATGGTCTATTTTGGAGAATGTCCCATGGGCAGCTGACAAGAGCATGTATTCTGATGTGGTTGGGTGGAACACTCTGTAAACATCTACTAAGTCCAATTGTTCGCAGGAATGATTAAGTTCTATTATTTCTTTGCTGATTTTTGGTCTAGTTGATCTATCTCTTTGTGACAGTGGGCTGTTAAGGTCACCTGTAATAATTGTGTTCTTGTGTATCTAGTTTTTTATGTCCTTTAGTATCTGTCTTACATAGTTGGGTGCTCCTGTGTTTGATGCATAGATATTTATAATTGTTAGTTCTTCCTCTTGAATTTTTCCACTTACAAGTACATAGTGACCTTCTTTGTCTCTTTTAATCATTTTAGGTTTGAAGTTCACAGTGTCTGCAAATAGAATACTTACCCCTGCTTTTTCCTGGGTTCCTGTTGCAGGGAATACTGTTTTTCATCCTTTCACTTTTAATCTATCAGTTTCTTTTTGAGTCAGATGCATTTCTTGTATACAGCATATTGTGGGATCCTGTTTCTTGATCCATTCTGTCAACCTGTTTCTTTTGATATGTGAATTGAGCCCATTTACATTTATGGATATCACTGATATGTACTGGCGTGGCTTTGCCATGTTGTATTACTGTTATTAGTTTCCTGCTTTTCTCCCTTGTTTACTTTCTTGTCCTATCTGGTGATTTCTTTCTGTTGTTCTGGAGATTGTGGTCATTTTTATCTCCAGCTAGGATATCCTTCAGCACTCTTTCTAAGGTTATTTTGGTGGATATGAATTTCTTTAGTTGTTCTTTGTCATGGAAGCATCTTGTTTCTCCATTAAATTTGAAACACAGTTTTGCTGGGTAGGTCAGTGTGGATTGAAAGTTGTTTTCTTTTAGGGCTTGAAATACTTCATTCCAAGCTTGTCTTAACCTGACGGTTTGTGTTGAGAAGTCTGCTGCGATTCTCATATGCTTTCCTTGATAGGTGAGTTGTGTCTTTTCTCTAACAGCTTTTAGTATTCTGTTTTTATGCTGTATATCTGAGATCTTAATTATTATATGTCTGGGTGTAGGTTTATGTTGGTTATGACTGTGTAGCATTCCATATGCCTCACTTATTTGTAGATCCAATTTTCCCCCCATGTTTGGGAAATTTTCTGTCATTATTTCTGTGAACAGTTTAGCTATATCCTTTGCATTGTCTCCTGCCTCCTCACTAATGCCTATTACTCTAACATTGTTTCTCCTGGCATCATCTTGTAGCTGTTGGATTGTCATTTCATGCTGCTTTATTGTTTTTGTAAGTTCTACCCTTTCAAGATTGCTATCTGCAATCCTGTCCTCAAGGTCTGAAATTCTATCCTCAGCTTCATTTAAATGGCTTTGCAGGCTTTCAATACAATTTTTTGTTTCTTGCATATCTTTTTTAATCTGTTTCATGGATTCTGCTTGTTTTCTGCATTGTTCATTCTAAGTTTCAGTTAATTTCCCATGTTCCTGTAGTTTCTTATCTATTTCTTCTCTAGCTAGGTTGAGCAGCTCATTTACTAAGGTTGTTACTTTTGTCTTTACATAACACATTATTTCTAATTTGAGTTCCTCTATAGCCTCATGGATTTGTTTCTTTACTTCATTTGCTCTCTTTTCAGAGATTTCTGGTGTATGACTTTTAAGGTCCTGTATTTCATTATCACCTGTACTTGCTCCTGATGGACTAGATGTTTGGGATTGCATTTTGCCTTTTCATTTAGTCATTTTCACCATGTGGGTAAATTTCTGGTCTTTCTATCCCAACCATCACAACTTTCTTTAGTGTGTGTTTTAGGGGCTTACTGTGTGGTTGATGTTTGTCAAACTGCTGGGTACCACAATGAAGAGAAGATCCAGTCTCCTGAATTCCTCCTACAGAGCCTGTAGGGTGAGTCCTATATTCTTTCTGGGCTAACTAGCCCAAAAGTATTGATGTAGGGCAACTCTTAGTTCCTGCTGTTGTTATATCTTCAGGTTGTGGCAGGTAACCAGGCCTCCCTGGCTATAGTGTTTGTGTCAGCTGAGCCCTACTGTGTCACTGGGGGTCTCATAAGTTCATTTAATTTTCTCTAAGTTGGGGTGGGGTGATATTGGTGTAGTCCTCAATCTGTCTAATGTTCGCTGTGTGGAGGGAGGGGGTTACCCACTCTCTTGCCAGGTTAGCCAAGGTCTTACACTTGGAGGGAATTTAACTTCTGCTCCTTTTTACCCACAGCAAACCTCTATTTTATGGGGCAAACTCACCACACTGACTGAAGACTGATGAGGTCTTCTGTTTAGGTGAGGGGTTCCTGAGCCTCTCATTGAGCCAGCATGGTAGTCTACTGTAGTCCACTGTTCCCAGTGGAAGGGCGGGTCCAGCAGATGTGGTCCCAGGGAGCTCAGGCCTGTGTCAGGCTTCCTAGATGTTCCTGGAGAAGGGGCAGGCCCAGCAGCAGCAGTCCCAGGCACCTCAGGCCTTCTGCCACTGGCCCCCGCAATGTTCCCTGTGTGCAAAGGGTGGGCCTAGCAGTCCAGAGCAGCCCTGGCTCTCAGCCGCAGGTCCCCACGATGTTCCAGTTCTTGGAGGTTTCAGTCCATACTCAGCTGGTTCCAAGGTAGTGTGGCATGGCAGGGCTGCAGTTCATGGCAGCTTGGTATTACTTCTTATTTGATGGAAAATTAGAAAACAATTTCTACAAGGTTCTAGCAAAGCATTTACTGACTCAGCCATAATTGTACCCATATATTCTGTCTTCCTTTCTATAACCATAGATCAAATATTTGTGCTTTTTCAAAAGCCAACTCCTCTTGGTGAATAGGTACCTACACCCTCTTGTCTACTTAAGGACACTATCTCATCTCCAATTGCTTTTCTTCTCCTTTCCAGCCATTCTCAGCATGAAAATAATCTTAAATATCAGTGACTTTTAAAGAGTTCCTTGACTCTCAATTTAACTACAGTCCCTCTTCTCTGTTTCCCTTTACACAAAATTCCTTGAAATGTTTACTCCCTCCTTTTCCTTTCTTGTAATTTTCTTTTGATACCACTCTATTCAGAGTTTCCTATAATTTCACTGAAAGAGCTCTCGTCATTGACAAATATCACTTATATATTTACAAATCTTTGTAACTGTGAGACTTATGTACAACCCAGCTTAGTGGGCCAGGGGACAGTCTACATCACTCATCCCCAACTGCAGGCAGCAAAGCTATCATTAGGCCAATGCTCACAGATGGGGCTATAGAACTTCCCCAGTATTTGGCAGAAAACTGATCCCAGTGTGATGCAATCATCTTTTTACTTACAGTGTGGCCCTATTGCACTCCTGAAATGTTGCTGATCCAATGTATTTATAAGACTTCTGCATTATGCTGCCTAGTATAAGCCTAGGTGACTAAGGCACTGCCTTCACCAACATTATGCCAATCATGGGCAGCATAGTTTGGTGCAAAATCTATTTACTGGAGCTTGGATAGGATATCAGACACAGAACTTTGCCCTACAACTTACGGATTAGTGACTGACAATGGACAGGCCTAATTTTGGATGGAACCTCTAGAACAGATCCATTGCCAGAGGAAGACATGCAGCCCCAGTCTATTGGACTCTTATTGCAGATAGCATCACATGTAACTGGTTGCAGCAGTCTTGGGCCACAAGTTCACAGCAAAAGGCAACCCACTGAAGTATGAGCCTTGTTCCCATCAAAGGGTTGGGCCAATCTTAGTGGGCTTTAGACTCAGGATGAGACATAGCATTAATAGCGTTAGTGGCCACAGATGTGACATAAACATTTTGATCTGGTCCATCCACAGTGATCTGCCCAGAATACTACAGTGCCTGACCACAAGCAAATGTCAGCAGATGAGGCATCTGGGCCCATCCTAACTTCAGGAAAAGACTTGTGGGGACACACTACCCTTTCAATATTTTCAATGTATGCTCTTGTTTCTTTCTGAACAAGACATCAATAGTATATTTGGGACAAATCTGGATGGACTTGTCTTGTTCTTTGGAACTGAAACAACAAAAATACACAAATAGCAACCCCTGTGAAATGTGGACCTATGTGCCATCCAGTGAAGAAACAATGAAGAGACTGCAGGTTCAGAGAATATAAGTATACTGCCTAGAAAGTAGAAACAAAGCCATATTATGTAGACTGGAATAAATACAGAACCTAATTCATCAAGGCCTAGACAATGTTACATGTCAACAATCATCAAAGGCTTTTAGAAAACTATGATCTCATCTGGTATTCAAAATAAAGACCCAGAAACTGACTAGGCAATAATCAGTATGAGAAAACTCTCACTTAGAAACTTTAAAGCATATGTCATAAGGTGTCTCAATTAGCTTGGAGAAACATTTTTAGTTCTTTAACAGAGACTTAAAGAGGTGAAAGAAAAATTTTTAAAAATCAAACAAATTCTTGAGCTGAAAAATGTACTCAGTAAAGTAAAAAAAAAATCTGATAGAAAGTATCAATGGTAGGAAAGATCAAACAAGAAATAATTAGTGAGCCTAAAACAGGCCATTTGAAAATGCAGATTTAGAAAGGAAACCAAATGAAGAAGAATGAAGACTATGAGAAATGTGAGATAGTATTAAAAGAGCAAATATTGGAGTTATTGGCATTCAAAAAGACTTGAGAATACCAAAGGTGTAGAAAGTTTACTAAAAGAAATAACAACAGAAAACTTCTTAAATCTAAAGGATTTAAAATATGGAGATACAGGGATGTCAAATATAACCAGTAAAACTTAACACAACTAAATCTTCCCCTAAGACATCACATAACAAAGTTCTCAGAGATGAAAAATAAAAAGAAGATTCTCAAGGTAGCAGGGGAAAAGAAATAAAAAATGCATGGTGATGCCCAAATTCTTCAAACATAAGACTTCTAAGCAGGATCTTCACAGGCCACAAGATAACAGTCCAGCATTTTTCATAATATTAGTAGGGAAACACTGTTAACTGAGAATATTGCACACAACCAAGCTAAACTTTAAAAGTTAAGGATGTAGGGACTGGGTTATAGCTCAGCAGCACAAGCACTTGCCTGGTAAGCAGAAGGTTCTAAGTTCAATTCCTAGTACCAAAATAAATAAAATATTTTTAAAATTAAGGAGGTATGAAGACATTCACAAACAAAGGCAGACAGAATGTATTTCCACTAGACCTGTTCTACAAGAAATGCTAACGGAAGATTTTCAAACTGATAGGATGAAATCTTAGTGAATAAGAATAAAATATAGGAAGTTTAAAACTCACTGGTAAGAGTAGTAATTATACAAATTCGCAGTGCTCTAATATTGTGTGATGTATAAATCAATCATATCTTTAGTTCAAAGAATAAAAGAAATCTATTAATAAAAACTATAATGAATTATGAGATCAGGAATACAGACTGAAAGTTGAGTTTCAAAAAGTCCAAATATGAAGAGAAATAGAGTACAAATAGAGAATTTTCATATTAATATATATTCTCTTGCTATGTTGCTTGTTAGTTTCTGTTCTTATCTTTATAGTCATGCTAAGGTACTATTATTTCAAAATAATTAGATATAATCAAAAAACTTAGTGGAAGTCTCATTGCTGCCACAGAACAAAAATCTGCAACAGACACCAAAAATAATAAGGAATCAGAGTACACTAGATTAATTCTCTTAATCACAAAGACTTTAAGAGGAGAAAGCAAGCAAGCAAGCAAGAGAATAATGTTAGAAAATGAGCTATATAATGCTGTAGTAAGTCTGTAGTAAGCTATATAATGCTGTAGTAATTATGAATAATTGTCCTGAATGCAAAAAATTAACTTATCCAATTAGAAGATACAGAATGATTGAATGAATGAAAGAAAAAACCCAACTATATGTTGATTACAAGAAACTCTTTTCAATTCTAAAGATACACACTGACTGAAAGCAAAGGGTTGAAAATAAAATATTCCATATAAATGAAATCCAAAAGGAATTATCTGATACTTATATCAGGTAAAATAGACTCTGTCAAAAGCAAAAAAAAAAAAAAGACAAGGAAAGTTATGTATAATGATCAAGGGATCAATTCAGCAAAAGGAACTAATACACCCAATATTTGATTCTCAAATATACAAAGCAAATCTTAGTAAACCTAAATGAAGAAAGAGACTTCAGTATAGTAGAAGTTGGGTACTTTAATACTTCACTCCCAGTAATGAACAGATCATCCAGAGTGAAAATCAACAAAGGAACAGCAGAGTTAAATTGCACCCTAGACCAAATGGACCCAACAGACTTCTACAGAACATTTTTTCCAATAGCTTCAGATTACACATTTTTCTCATCAGCACATGAAACATCCTCCAGGATAGATCATATGATGGTCCATAAAACTAGTCTCAAAAATTGTTAAAACTAGGAATCATCATAAATAAAAAGAAAAATTTTTGAAATTATTTAAATACATGGAAATTAGACAACCTGATTTTGAACAGAGTATCAAAAGAGAGAATATGAATAAAATTAAAAGTTTCTTAAATGCAAACAAACACAACATACAAAACGCAACATACAAAAACTTGTGAGATACAATCAAAGCAGTGCTAAGAGGGAAGTTTACAGTAGTATATGATGCATTAAGACAGTAGAAAGGTCTCAAATAAACAAACCATAACTACATCTCAAGGAACTCGAAAAGCATCAGCAAACCAAATCCATTAGTAGAAAATAATGAGGAACATAGCAAAAATTAAAAATTGATGTTTTAAAAATACAAAATATCAATTAATCAAAGAGTTTGTTCTTCAAAAAGATAAAATATACAAACTTTTACCTGTATTGAGAAAAAGAGATAGTATTTTAATAAAAATCACTATAAAAGGGAGATATTATAACTAATGCCACAGAAATACAAAATATCATTAGAGGTTATTATGAATAACTACATGCCAATAAATTTGATGATTTGGAGAAAATGAACAAATTCCTAAACATATACAACTTACCAAGATTGAATCATGGATAGAAAATCCCATCAAAGAAAAGCCCAGGATCACACAGTCTCTCTACTGATATTTACCAATTGATTATTTAAAGAAGAACTAATACTAATTCTACTTAAAGTAGGCCAAAAACTAGAAGAGAATTATTTGCAGCACATCCTATGGGGTTAACACTACCCTGGTACAAACTAGATAAGAAAACACACACACACACAAACACACACACACACACACACACACACTCAAAACTATTGGCCAATACCTTTAATGAACATAGACAAAAAATTGTCAACAGAATACCTGCAAACTGAATTCAATAGCACACTAAAAAGATTATTCATCAAGTAGGATTTATTCTAAGGATACAAATATGGTTCAATAAATCCAAATCAATAAATGTGATATACCACATCAATAAAATTAGGAACAAAAACCATAAGGTCATCTCAAAAGATACAGAAAAGCAATGTGATAAAATTCAACATTCTTCATGATAAAAATGCTAAACAAATTAGGCACAGAAGGAATGTGGCCCATCCTAACAAAAGTAATTTATAATAAGCCAATAGTTAACATTATACTGAATAAGGAAAAGCTAAAAATTTTCTCTCTAATATCTGAAACAAGAAAAGGATGTCCACTCCAACAAATTTTATTCAACATCATTCTGGAAGTCCTAGCCAAAACAATCAGGTAAGAAAAAGAAATAAAGGGCATAAAGATTGGCAAAGAAGCCAGATCATCTCTTTTTGCAAATAACATGATTTTATGCATAGAAAACTCAAAACTCTACTAAAATTAGGAAACATAAATGAATTTAGCAACATTGTATGATATAAAATCAATGTACAAAAGTCATGTATAGCTACATGCCAATGGTGAACTCTCTGAAATAGAAGTCAAGAAAGAAATGTCATTTACAAGAGCTATAAAAAGATATAAAAATAAACCTGACACATGAAAGATCTCTACAGTGAAAATTACAAAATGCTGATAATAAAATTGAATAGTACACAAAAAAAGTGAAAAGATATCCTGTGTTCATGGATTGGAAGAATCAGTATTGTTAAAATATTTATGTTAAAATGTCCATGTTGGGATGGAGACAAGATGGCGGACTGGTAGGTAGCAGGAGAGAGACCCTATCTGAGAGAGACAGCTCAAATGCCAGAATAAAACACCCTGGAGAGACCCAAACAGAGAGAGATAGACTCTCACAACACAGAAAGAAACTAAAGCTCAAAAACCCACTCGAATAAGAGGTCCTGGGGCTACTATTAGTGAAGATAAGATCGGGCGAGCATGGCACCCGCCTCGAGACGCCTGAATTCCGACCGACCTGAATAAGCGATCCGCGCCAAAGCGACTGGCTTGAGCCACCGGAGCCCGGAGCTGAACAGCCCGGCGTGCAGCTCGCCGGGACCGGCACTGCACACGACCCACCCAGAGGCACCGTGAATTCCCACCTCAGCCGCACTGAAGTTGGAGGTCGGGCAGTCCAGCAGTTCTCCGGGACACGGTGAGTGATGAGAATAAGACCCTTCCACGGGAAAGGGGAAACCGACTGGACGACATGTT
>PVJX010026380.1:0-25901 GCA_004027295.1 Dolichotis patagonum | reverse complement strand
GACACTGTCCCAGTATCACCCACTCCATGTGCTGCCCTGAGCCAGCCCCAAACTCTTTGCCCTCCCTTTCCCTGCTCAAGGACCCGCAGTGGTTCCCTGAAACTCCAGCATCCAGCTCTAAGTCCTTCTCTGTCACAGGGACACTCAAACTCCAGCTTGCAGACTCCACCTCTTTACTTAATCTCGCTTGTTCCCAACAAAGCATTCCCACAGGATGACAGGGCACAGGGAACATGAGACAAAGCTCCTAGGAGCACACAACCCAGAGAGAGACAGAGAGCCACAAACACACAGAAAGGCAACTTCTACAGTTCGCTCTGCACTGACAGAGTGGAAATTGTGGGACAGGCCGCAACACAAACACAGCCTCCCCCAGCCCCCCATGCCACACACAGTCCACGCCATTCAGGCTCCGCTAAATCTGTGTCTCATGTCTAGACTCCACCTAGTGGCCCCTCCACCCAACTTCTCAGCCCTGCCTATGCAGCCTACCCATCCGCAGTCAGTGCCCACTCCTCTCCTCTGGAGCCTGCCGTGGCCGTGAGGAGTGGGCATGACATTTTCTTTTCTAGCACCTACTTCTTCCTTACCTCAGTAAAGGCCCCGTGTCCTGAAGGGAATCTTTCTGACAGGCTCAGTCCCTGCGCTGTGAGTAAGCTCCACCCAGGACTTGTGATCTAGGTCTGAGCCCAGCAAACGACTCAGGGAGACCCCAGAGCCATTCTGGGCCACATGGGCAAGTGTGAACCAGGAGGAAGGGCTCAGGTGATGGAGGGCACCCTTTCGTGCTGGACCTAAACCTGTGGGTACAAGCTCTGGCCTGCTGGCTGTCCTTGCCATCCCTAGAGCAAGACCCGTCTGACAAACAAGCCAACCCGAAGCAGCAAGCCACAGTGCAACAGAAGGAAACTGGTGAAGCTCTTCATCACTGCAGCCTGATCCACGGATTGGTTATGTTCTGCTCAACCTGGGGTAGGGAATGCTGACTGACAGATATGCCACCAAGTCCTCTTTTCCTCTTAAGATCCCCACGAGCCCATGCCATGCACTTTACCATCTAGGCTCTGCGCTCTTTGGAAATACCACGTCACACACATTTTCAGGATCCCTGAGGGTCAGCGCCATGTCCAGCATATGGTGAGAGATTGATGAGGTGGCCTGCAGTCCAGCTGTGAGGAGCTCACACTCCATTCCAGGGCTGCAAGAGGCATCCTATCCTCCCGGGCCGTGTACAGCCATGCAGGGTACCTGCGCCTGCATTTAACCACCTCCCCTCTGCCCTGCTGGTGGGCTTCCTGCCTTCCCTCATGAAACCACTGCAGGGTGCATGCAGCTGTCTCCACAGTGCCAAATACCAGGCCAGGAAAGGACAATGTGCCAAAATCCCAGGCCTCCCCTTAAAGGGGGCAAACACACAGCCGCAGTCCCGGTGAGCAAATACAGTGACTTCTGAGGAACTGGGCTCAGCACCCACCCCAAGCACAGGATGCCGTCATCAGGGGCCAATGGCTGTAAAAGCCTATGTTCTTGAGCTCATGTGTGCTTTGGGCACATCTAGTCCCAAAATAAACACACAGGGGGCAGTTGGTACTTCCGGTGTCTTCTGATAGAAGGTTGACCAGTGGCCACCACGGGCAGCAGGTGCATAGAAATGTCACCAACAGATAAGAGCTAATAATCACTGAATGTCTGATACTTCGCAGACACTGCTGAGTTCCTCCGCATACTATAATTCATTTAATCTTCACACGCCCCTCTGAGGACACCTTTATTATCACTGTTTTACAGGTGCAGGCATTGAGGCTGAGAGGGATTAAGTAAGGTGCCCGAGGTTACAGAGAAGCAAACGGACGGCATATTTGAACTTGGGCTTTCCGTTTCAGAGGTGACTTCCTTAGCCATGTCACGAATTATCCCTGTTACAGTCACAATCCACACAGGCAGGTGGTAGGCAGGGCAGCCAGAGGGTAGGGGAGGAGCAGAAGGGTGGAGAGGATTTGGGGTTACAGTAAGTCCAGCTACAGATGACGGCTTCTTGCCCTCCACCGCCGGGGGTGTTTCTGGGAAGAGGCAGGCTTTCAAGTAGTGAGGAAGTGAAGGAGCAGGGGTGCAGGGGTGTCATATGACTAGGGGTGGGGTGTGTGTTTGTGGGTCACCACGATGAGGAGAGGAACCTGAGTCAGGCAGTTGATTCCTCACATGGGTGGAGAAGAGGTCCTTTCAGAAGCATGGTTCTGGCATCCAGGCAGAAGACCAAACCTCGCCCCAGACGACTTAGGACCAAAGACAGGACCTGTGTGCTGGATAAAATCCGGGACCTTTGAGAGGAAACAGCAAACAGCACTTGTTCTATCATGTTAAATAAACACGGCATGTTTGAACAGTCATTCCAGCACAAGGACTGAGCTAGATTCTGAACTTTCAACTCTTCTGCTTTGCTATGGCTTAGATCTAGAATGTCCCCCAAAGGCCAGGTGTTGAAGGCTTGGGAGGTGGCAGAGCCTTTAGGAGGTGTGTGTTAGTAGAAGGAAGTTGGGTCACTGGGATGTGCCCTCCAAGGAGGTATTGGGACCTTGGCCCCTTCCTGTCTCCTCCTCTCTGCTTTTATCCACCGTTAGATGAACAGCCTCTCTCTACTACAGATTCCCGCCATTTTCTTCCTGTAAGTTAATCGATTATCTCAAGTTTTTTGTCACAGTAACAAAAAGCTGATTAACACCGGTTCAAAATCACCAACAACCTCAGAGGCCCTGCCCACCTCACCAGCCTCTCCTTATTCTTCCTGTCAGACCCTTCCCATCTCAGGGCTTCTGCTCATGTCCTCCCTTCCTGGATTGTTCTTCCCAGTCTGTCCCCTCACCTCCCATCTTCCCTGATCCCTTGAGACCAAGGCAGACCTTGCATTACAAATCTCATAGCACTTCATTGCTTCTTCATGGAGTGAAGAAACACAGAATTTGGAGCCAACAGTCCTTGGGTTTGCTATTTGATCAAGTCTTGTAGCCTTCCTGAATTGCATTTCCTTGTTTATAAAAGGGAGATAACAACTGTAATTTCTCATAAAGCGTAGAAAGCATTAAATGAGTTAATCCACTTAGATCAATGGTAATGCATGGTTGATGCTATATAATTACAAAACATAGGGCAAGTAAGTCTTATCACAACTGTAATTAATCATGCAACTGATTATAGTCACGTACTGCATAATGGCGTTTCAGCCAACAAGGGACCTGAGAGATGATGGTCCCACATGACCACAATGGAGCTGAAAACTCCTTGTTGCCAAGTGATGCATCGCCACTGTGACACAGCCACTACCACCGCAGGCGATGCTGGTTTTGTAACAGGCACAGCCAAATGGAACTTTAAGTTAAACTTTTTTTTCTTTTAGAGATAAGCAACTTCTCCAGGTTTCCTCCTGCTAAGCACATAGCCCATATCTGCTCCTCTGCTGGGCCCAGAAGAAGTGACAGAATATGCAGATGCTGGCCCCATCTTAGACTAAGAGGAGCTGAGGATGGCTGGAAGTGGCAAAGAAAGTGTGTGATCTGTATTATCTCTATGTGCCCCCTACCCCGTTCCTCACTATGGAAGACCCTTGTCCTCCTGTAAACGGGGATCTGAGGCAGATGGGCCCCTCCACCTCCTCAGAGCTGGCTTTGAATAAATTCTTTTTGCCAACAAATGTATGCTCCCCCTTTGATTTGGTCAGTGTCAATCACATGAACCTGCGCCTGGATCTGAGTGGCCGGTAAATCTGTCCCTCCCGGCAGACCGTTCACTGGGTTTGGACAGGACTGAAACACGTGTTGCTGTATTCACAGCAGAGCTCAGTCAGCACCCAGCACAGTGCTGAATCACTACGTATTTGCTGGCTGCAGGAGTAAGTGCAGGAAGACACCCGCTCTCCTGCAGGGAAGAGCAGAGCCACCACTGGGGCCTCTGAGGCCACAGGAAACCCAGGGCTACACAAGGCAGCTGGTGGTGAGTTCTTGGGTACTAGCAAGCCCCTTCCACTTATAGATTCCAGCCGGGTTCCCCCAAGACCAAGAGTCCCTAAAGGGGCTTCTGCTCCTAATGAGTGGATCCTTGGGAGCAGAGAGAAGACTATCCAGGGCAGGGGACCCTGCCATCGGGTGGGGTAGGTGGTGGGTGGCAGCGTCTGTCTCCTGGAGACATCCACCCCCCAAGCCCTGTTCCAGGTCTGCAGGGTACCAGCCACCTGCTGGATGCTTCCTGTCACTGCAGCTGGAGCTGGATGCAGCGCTACATAGGTCCACCCCGCAAGGAGCAGGGACATTCACCGGGGTCGTGGTGCCTGTGAGAGGGAGCGTCAGGTGTACTACCCCATACACGTCACCACAGGGCAGGGTGTGATGGAGGAGAGAAGCTCTGGTGTCTGCACACATTCATCGTGGCGCGGGGGGATTGGGTGGGAATCTGGGGTGGCCAGAAGCTGGGGTTCTGCTGAGTGTGGAAAGGGGAAAAGGCAGGAGCAGGATCACGGAGAAGTTCAGCAAAGGTGTGACATGCCTGACCCCTCAGATGTGCTCGGTACCTCCCTGCTAAGGCACTAAGTATCTCAGCGCAGCCTCTCATTCTTGGACGGACACAACACAGCTCTGGTGCAGAGTGAAAAGGAGGCTGCAAGCGGAGGGACAGGAGGGGCATGGGTCACCTAGACGGATGGCCAAATGGTACCCAGGTGTGGAAAAGCAGGGAGAAGGCGGACACTGGGTTCCTTCCACTATGGCTCCTGAGGACCTCAGGGCCTGTTCCTGAAACAGAGCGTGGCCGGTGTTTCTTGGTACGCAAGTGTCTTGGCTCTGTTTACCCAGGCAGGCGAAGGAAGGAAGGAGGTGTGTGGGGGTGGAGGACAGGAAGAAAACACACGCCTTGGATTTGCAAGGCGAGGGCAGAGTCTATTTATATTGGGTTTAATTAACTCTGCTCCCTGGTGCCACTAAAGCAGCAATCACACTGCAGACGGCACTGATTTGATTGGCAAGAGACGCACCAGGCAGAATATTAAGGCGCCCGGCCCCTATAAATAGGCCTAATCACATCATTTCTCTAGAAGAGGGTGAAGAAAACACTAATCAGGCCTGGCATCGCACCCCAGTCCTGCTCTTAGGGGCTATATTGGGGCCCTTGATTCCAACAGAGCCACGAGCGGGCTCAGAAGGGCTCAGAGGGTTCATCTGAGCTTAAAGTGCTGTGTAACCCTGCATAAAGTTGTTGCTTTCTCTGCATCTCTGATTCTTTCCATCTCCCATTCTGCAGACTGAGAACTGGCTTGCTCTTTAAGAAGTTTTTAGTCACAATAATAAATATTACGTATGATACACAATATATAATACATACATCATGAGCAACTGGAGCCCACTCCTTGGTTCTTCCTTCTGTCGTCCCAGCTCTCCTACTTTCTATAGGCCAGTATTTTTCCTGATCAGAGACGATCACTCTGCTTGCCAGCTTTCTCTCCAGCGGTGAGCTCCTCCTTCCCTCTCAAGCTCCCAGGAGAACCATTCTCAGCTTCCCAGACCCAAGCTCACCTGAAACCCTCCCCAGGGCTCAGGAGTTTACTTCCCTCTCTCCACTTGGCTTCCTTTGTATGAAGTGAGCAAATGGGTCAGCCAATCTGCAACAATCAAAAAGTCTAACCTTCCCGGACCACCATAGCCTTTCTAGAACCTTCCTCCCCACTCCTGTGAACCGATACTGCAATCTGCTGGTCCCTATGATTCGGTTCTACACCTCAAATCTCCCAGTAAGGTGGAGGGGAAATGAGAGAAGATGCTTTCTGTGCACGTCCTGGGGTGAAAGCCTCATAGTTACCATATCTGGGAATGTGGTCCCCCCCCCCACATAAGGGAATAGCAAAGTCTCAAATCTCCTAAACAAAGACGTAGGCAGTCCATAAGAGAATGAATACCGCTGGTTTGAGGTTTCTTCCTTCTGCTTGCAAATGTCCACTCATCAGCAGTTGTCCAGTGCAAGCGAAGACCAGAACAAAGACGTGTAAGATGAACAGCCTCAGAAACAACAAACCCCTGGCATAAGCACGCTAACCCACATGTGCACAGTGCGAGGGTTGGAGATCCTTCCCGGGGTTAGGTCTGTACCTCTCTACCATGGCCCAGCAAGAGAGTGTAGATAGCACTCGGCAGACAGCACAGCTTGGGCGCAGGCGTGGGGAACGGCAAGCGGGCTTGTGTGGTTAGGGAATATGTGTCCTTGGGGAGGAACAGGAAGGGAGATGGTAAAGGGAAATCAGTTTGTGACAAACACCGAACACCATGGCTAGAGTTGGGCAGGGCCTCGTCTGCAGTGTGCAAAGTGCATATGCAAATTCAAAGACTCGGTAGGAAAAAGGTATAAAATACTTTTGTATTGATTACACGCTGAAATGACCACATTTCAGGTAGAGTGGGCTCAATAAATATATTACCAATTTCACCTTTTTCTTTTTACTTTTAAAAGCACGTACGTGGCTAGCATAATACTTGTCCCCCATCCCCCAGTGGCCTGTGAGTGTAAAGAAATGAATCTGCTTCTCTTTTCAGGCAAGAGCCATCCTAGACTGAATTCTAGCCCAAGCATCAAAACTAACATTTTCACTTTATTGTCTTTCCTCCTCTATTGGATAGTCCTTAATACTTATCATGAAGATAATCTTTATTGATATACTGGATGGTTCTGAGGTATATCTGTATTATTAGCTAACAGTAGTAATAATTATCAGTACTAATTAGTGGTGTTAATATTCATAGTAACATTATAGCATATGAAAGTGCTACCTAACAAAAAGATCAATAAAGCGGGGATTTAGCTCAGTATTTCATTGTTTTTATACACAAAAATACAAATCTTGAAGAATTTTTAAAAAGTTGTTAGTATCAGTTGCAAGACGTCTTATATTTTGTGTAAACCTACTTGTGTATTTTAGAAAAAGGAAGAGGATGAGGATCTGAACTGAGATACTTTATGTCAATTTCTACCGTTTATCTTCACATCGGAGTGAAGTATTACTATCTGTTTTAACATGTGAGAAAAAAAAAAGACACAAAGTTAATCACCAATCAGGCTTTTGAAAAGCCTGCGATGCTCCTTTAAAAAAATGCACATCCTTTTCAGTGGAAAGAGAAATAGCGGAGAAGACAGTGGATTTACTTGAAAAATAAAGCTGAAAATTTTACCAAAAGTAGTCTCGTATTAGGGAGTATTACTAACTTCTCCTTGGTTTCCTACCTGCTGACTGCAATTCTCTGCTTACTCTTTTTACTTTTAGATGCATCCATAAACACGTGCTCTGTAAGAGTAGTGGGGATTTGTCTGTGTTTCTATGTCACATTTATCAAGATTTTTTTTTTCCTTTCTCCCCGCCACTCCCCACCCCTTCCCGGACTCTTGCACATTGCACAGGGCCGCAGCGCACACGGTGTGCTTCCACTAGAGGGCGCTGCCTCGCACTCTGGGAAAACCGAGGCCTCTGGAAACGCGCGCTCCGCGCTCCGTCCGCCCCTCGGGTCCTAGCGCCGCCGCCCCGAGCAGGCGGAGAATTCCGAACACTGTTAGCAGCGGGGTGCCGAGGCGCAGGACGCCCCGCTGGCGAAGGATCGGCTCCCTCCCCTGCAGCCTTAACTACCCTAAGACTTTAACACGCCCTTTAGTACGCTTGGAGTTTCCTGGCTTGACTTCCGTGGTAGCCGCTTTCTCCCAACCTCCTTTAAAAGTCACATACATTGCTGGGGGCGGAGCTCGGGGCGAGTCGGTGCTTTGCATGCGCAGGACCTGGTTTGATTCCCCAACACCAAATGAATGCCGTAAAAGGAGAGAGGTGGTATGATTTGACTTACGTCGTTACGGAAAATAGACCAAACACGGGAGGAGACGGCACCGAAGAGGTCAGGGAAGCAGTTTATTTACACCGGTGGGTTTCTGACCAGGACCTCAATCGGAGAGCCAGCGCCCCCTTTGGCCAGGCGTCAGGGTTTTCAAAGGGAGAGCAAGAGGGGCGTCCAAAGGATTGGAGGGTTGGGTGACGTGGTGGGTTACACAAAGGAGAATGTCCTGCTACTTTCTAGGTTACCTGGGAAGGTCGTCAGTTACACGAGGGCAGCAAAGACGGGTTTGCAAAAAGGAAGAAGTGTCCTGTTACCGGGTCTGAGGAACGTGTCCGCTGGGTCTTGGAGGGCATCCCGGGCAGGCTTTTATTTAAGCTTTTAAATTTTCCCTCTTCCACATGTGATACCTAGAATACTCAGCTCCACAGAGAAAGTGGGGGCGACCAGGAAAGAGAAAGAGGAGATGGTGGTTAGTGTTTAACGCTATGTTGAAAAGGTTGGTGGCGATGGTTGCACAACCACGTGAGTGTACCGAATGCTACTAAACTGTCACTTTACAATGATTGGGACTGGTGTCTCAGCATAGTGCACAAGGCCCGCGGTTCAGATCCCCAGTACGTATACATGCACACACACGCATGCGTGCACGCACATGCACACACAATTTTACAGTGGTAATTTTTTTTTACATTTTTTTCTGCAAAGTGGTAAATTTTATATTGTTGTTATTTTTACCACAGTTGAAAGTTGGCAGGAAGGGAAGGAGAGAGGTTAAGAGGAAGAAAGCTTTAAAAAAAAAAATTAAATCTGTACAAGAAGCATCAGTCCAGAGCCTGTGATAGTCCTTCCTGGGACTGGGATTCCCAGGCTCGTCTCCCTGTGGGTCCTTCTGTTTTTTTAGAACTGCTGGATAAAAACACTGGATGGTCAGTTAATTTGAATTTCAGATAAACATGAATAATTTTTAGTACAAATATGTCCAGGCGTAGTTTAGACTATACTTATGCTACCAAAATTATTCATTGTGTATCTGAAATTCAGAATTAACTAGGCATTTTTATATTTTTAGTTGGTTAACTTGGCAACTCTCCTCTCCTCTTAATACACCCTTCCTCCCTGTCCCTCTTGCCGAGGGAGTTGGAGCAAACTGTAGTGAGAACATTCTTTGTCTCACTGGCTGCATAGAAACGGTCCTCACCAGAGGTAAGGAACAGATGGGTTTCCACCTATGTTGTAGACTGAATGTCTGTATCCTCCCAGATAGAAAGGGAGAAAGACAGAAATGATCGAGACAGAGACCCAGATAGAGATAGAGGTGGAGATGATAGAGATAGCGATAGAGACAGAGATAGAGGAGAAAGGGCAATGTGCCATACACAGAATCCAGGCAGGCCCAGGAGAAGCAGCTTGTTCTGGAGGAGAGCACAGCCTTAGGGGAGCTGGCACTCATTCTTCCTGTGATTTCCGGCCAGTCATTTAATAAGATCTCGGTTGCCCTATTATAAATTGGGGTGAAGAGTACCTGCTCTCCCTCCTTTTGAGTGCTACAAAGTGTGTCCAGGTGGGTATAGCTTGTAAAGTTTATTTGAACATGAAAGGAACTACATATGTGCTCCGTATGTGATACCCTGTGTCACATATCAAGGCTGGCTGTGTCTCTTCACAGAAATGCTGCCAGACAGCGCTCCTGGTACTAGAACTAGAAGCCAAGCCAGTCCATCCTCCAGACCAGTCACCTTCAGCTTCATAGAAGTTCTCCGTCTATTCAGACCTAATTTTAGATTTCCTAGAAGTTAGGTTGTACAGATATTTAAGCACAGTCCCTCGAGCTACAATGGGAATCTTTGATCTCTGTCAAGACAAAGAAAGGCTGGATGTGCAAGGAGTCCCTAGGTGTCCCTGCAGGCCAGCTGGGGTCTGAGTCGGCCTGGAGGTAACAGGTTGCAAGAGCAGCCTTTGACAGTCTTGCCAGGCCTTGTCACACCTTCTAGCCGCTGACACTCCTTGTGGCCCATGGGCATTGACTTCAGAGATTCCTCCTGGAGACGTGAAGAGAGTATGGCAACGTCCTGAGCCCCAGACCCACAGAAAGAAAACTGGAAACAGAAAGAAAGACTGAAAATGCTACAGAAGTCATTTCTAAACCCAGCCTTTAGCCCTGGTGCCACTGTTCTTAAAACAGGCACCCATCTCCTGGACAGCATTTCCCCCTCCAGCATTAAATTTCTCCAAGACACATTGCTTCTTGGGAGGTTCTCAAAACTGCCTGGAGAAAGGAAGATGAAAATACTTCATCCTCTAAAGGAGCAGACAGATGCAGCCAGAGAGATGATCCAACCACCTTCTCTTGCTTTGGTTTCTAATGCATTTGAAAATGCCTGGGTCCAGAAAGTGTATCCAGAGAGCACTGCGCTCTGCAGGCAAAGGCAAGAAATCTTCAGCTGACCCCGTCGCTGGCACCAGAACCAGTTTTGTTAAACACCATGGATGGACCCCGTATCCAGGGGGTGTTAGTTATACCATCCTGGCCTGCCCAGAGCTGGACCTTGCACTGACCTCCTCTAGCAAGTGTTGAGGGACCCCATTTCTGTGAAGCCTACCGTCTTGAAGGGCTCACTAGACAGCAGGTCCCCTACTATATGTTGTGTCGGGACGTTCTCCAAGAGGCAGTAGAGCATAGTGATTATGAGCAAGGCCTTTGGGACCAGCCTGCATGGGCTGAAGTCCTTATTCTGCTTAGCATCTGTGTGATGCCAGCGTGTTACTCATTTCCTCTTCTATAAATTTAGGGTCAATTACTCCATCTGTCTGCATAGCAAGTGTTAAATGAGTCAATATATCTCAGTGGTTAAAATGACGCCTGAGGCTGGGGATGTAGCTCAGTGGCGCAGCACCTGCTTGGCAAGCACAAGGTCCTGAGGTCAATTCCTGGGACCAAAAAGAAAGAAAGAAAAATAAAATGACGCCTGAGGTGCTGAAGGTACAGCTCAGTGTTAGTGTTACCTGACTGGATTCACTTCCCAGCACCAGCAGAAGAAAAAATGATGGATAAATGGCTAAACAAATTGTAGTGTAAATGTACAATGAAACATTACTCAACTGTAAAAAGGAATGTAGTAACCATGCATGTTTTTATGTGGTTGAACCTCAAAATCATTATGTGAAATAAACCAGACACAACAGGTCATGGACTGTGTAATTTCATAAATATGAAATGTCTAAAGTAGGTATATTTGTAGAGACAGAAAGCAGCTTGAAGGTTTCCACGGCCGGGGAAGGAAGGAGTACTGCAGTGGCTGCTTAATGAGAAGGTTTGATTTGGAGCACTGATATGTTTTGGAACTACATAGGTGCATGTAAATGCGCTAAATGACACTGGCTGTTCACTTCCAATAGCAAATGTTATGGGAATTTCATCTCTGTTTTTAAAAGTCAGAAGCCAGGGTGTAAGAAGTGCTGTGAGCACTGGTCAATGTTCTCCTCCGCATTTCCTTGTGTCATGGGTGCAGGGTCAATGCCAAGTCTCAAACTTGCACATTCTCCTTGGTGTGGAGACTGTGGGGATGTGAGGTGGAATCAGAATGTAGGAGCGCTCTGCATTCCAGGGATGGTGTGGGTGGCGTGAGCCCACAGCACTTCCTATGTGTCCTCCTGAGATGCCTTTTCCTTTCTTTGGCTGTTAGACCGAGGAAGACCTGGTCTTTCCTCTGTCACCATTCTCTCAGCACATACTGACTGAGGGCTTTCCAGGCACTTTCAAACAGGTGAGAAAGCAGACATGATGTTTGTCTCAATGGAGGGAGTGAAGCCTAGAGTGCTGAGAACATGTTGCTATTAGGAATACATACATAAATAGGTACCTAAGAACTTGTTATGGTTGATACGTTGTGTCAACTTCAGCAGTTTAGAAGTTTAACTAAGAGACTCAGCAGGAAGCCAGGGTTTTTACTTTGTAACATCCTCATCTGTGCAAGAAGAAGGCAAGGAGATTTTGTAAGTAATACACCTGCCTGGGGCTGGGAGTGGGAGTTGGGGGTGGGTGGCCTGTGTACAATATAAAGGAGGCTTGCTCTCCCGACCTTTTGCTCCAGCTGCTTTCGCTGGCTGCTGCCTTGAAGTGTTGCCCCAGGTCTATGCCACCCTGCCTTGGAGCCAGCTGATTATGGACTGAAACCTCCACAAACAGTGAGCTAAATAAACCTTTCCTTCCTTCATTTTGGGTGTCAGGTATTTTGCTCCAGCAACGAGAGAAAAGTAACCAAGACAGAGCTTAAATACAATGGAAATTTATCTCTCACTGCACTTTTTGCTTGTTTAAATGTCCACCTTCCACTGCAGAGGTAGCTGGGAAACGTAGTGTTTGTGGACGCAAGAGGAAGAGCCAGTCAGTTTTTGACATGACAATCAGGAGGTAAGAAATATACAGGTAGGTGTGACACGGAAAGTGACAAGAACGCAGGCAGTTTGGTGATGCTGAAAAGCAGAGAGGGGTGGGAATTAAAGAGGTGAGCAGGAACCAGACTACAGTGTACCATTTTGGGAGCTCCTGCTCTGTGCTAGCCTACATACTTCATGATTTACGTGTACAGTCTCCGTGATGTTAGAGTGTCTGCCCTGTGGAAGAAGAGGTAGGAGATAGTCTACTTTTATTTGTTTCAGTTTATAAATCCATTCGCTAACAGGTCTTCAGAGTTTTGTTTGCAAAAGACTTGTGCATTCAAAATATTTCGTTCTTATAAGTAGGTGAGGAAAATGGCACCATCACTCCCTTTCCACTGGAGTAAAATGAGGCTCTGAGAGGTTAAAGAACTTGTCCCAGGTCAGATAGAGCCACTCTGTTCCCTAGACATGAACAACTTGATTGTTCAGATTGACTTTGAACTCCAGAGATCCTCTTGTCCCAGCCTCCTAAGTAGCTGGGACTGCGGGTGTCCTCCAGTGTCAAAATTGGCCTCCTTCAGACTTGTTCAGAATTATCTAAAGTCAGTGGCCTCAGGGTAGCAGGAAGGATCAGGAAGTCATGAGTTCATTCTTCTTGGGGTTGTACCTGGTCTTAGGTGGAAAAAGATTCCATTTTTAGAAAGAGGATTGGGGAGCTTGTGCATCCTTCTCTGAGCCCGGAATGACCCCCCTGAAGGCCTTAGAACTTTCCTGCCATCCCCTCCTTTGCAGGAGCTAGGGAGCTACGCAGGTCATAGGCACAGTGCCTGGGGCTCATGGAAAAATGATAATCAAAACCAGAAGGAAAAAATGAACTGTGGATAGGAGAATATATTTTAATATATATTAATATATTCACCTCTATACCAACACAGTCATAAAATATACTTTCAATATTTTTAACTGAATAAGGCTTTACCAAGGCAAGTGCCTAGTCTATGAAGTCGTATTGAGTTATTGTGTAAGAGTGAGGTGGTGGAGGGGTGTGTGTGTGCGTGTGTGTGTGTTTTCAGCCAGGGACTGAGGACCCAGGACTTCTGGATCTCAGCTGCTTAGCTCTTAGACTTCAGGTTATACGTAGGGTTCCACAGCTCATCTCGCTGCACTCCGTGTGCCATGTCACTACCAGACTTGAGACCTATATCCAGTGCCCACTGTCCTGACTGCATCTGCATGACAAATTTTGTGTCCCTCCCTTCCCTGGCATGTCCACAGCCTTGAAATCCCACTGGTGTGGGAGCTGGGCACAGGACAGCAGGACTAATCCTTGAAATAGCTCAAGGAAGATTATCCCAGCCTCTTTCAGCACCAGCACATGGCTGGGTTCATTCCCAGGAAGGGCTAGGGGGTGCTAGAGGGGGATGCCTGACCAGAGTGGGCAATTCAGAAAGTGGACACCCAACAGAGGGTTCTGGTAGCCAGCAGCAAAGAAGGGACCCTAACAGGCAAGGCTAAGTCTCAGAGGTAAGGTTATGAAAATCAAGCCAATTCTAGCCAAAAATCTGAAGCTTGAAAAAACCAGCCTGAGGGAAAATTTTTAAATCATAAAAATTAAAAGTATGAATTGTGAAATGATCCCTTAAGGTGCTTATTTAACAACCAAATCATCCCAACACAATGAACTGTATGTGTAAAGTCCTCCCCACACAAGTAACCACACTACCACCCATCCTCTCCCATCTTCTTGCTTTATTAATAGCAGGGGTGCTTCCTATCTTGCACACTCATGAGCTTCTCAAGGCACCCCACCTTTTCAGGAGTCGCTATGAAGAAAATCACTTCTCATTTTGTGCAGGGGCATGCCTCTTTGGTTTTAAAGTTTGAATCTAAGTGGACCGTAAGTAATTAGTATGCAAACTGGGGCTTGGTACGCTGAGGTTTATGCAGAGTTGGTATTCTAAGGAAGATGGGAGACGTGTGGGGCAAGAGTGGTGGTCATTTGGAGATCTGGGAGGAGAAGCTAACGGCAGATGGTCTGGGTGACTTTGGGGGGTTGGAGGAAGCCAAGTCCCAGTGGTGGGACTGGGACCGAGGCAAAAGAAGTCTCTTATATGGGGTCAGCAGTTACATGTGGGTGCTGAACATTTGAAATGTGGCTTGTGTGTGACTGAGAACCTGGATGATTAATTTAATTTTAACTAATTTAAAAATGAATTTTAAAAGGGATACTCCACTAAGGTATAGAATCATTTATGAGAAAACTTGGACTTGTGAATCCACTTTTTCAATGTAAATCCCATGAAATCTAAGTACAAACCACATGTTTTCAACATTCACAATTTAAAGGAGGAAAAATTTATTTTCACTTATGGTTTCCTCCTATAAATTGTGTGTGTTGGGTATTTTGTCTGAGCAACAGACCAGTAACTGATATAGATACTAAGGTCTTATTGCCATGAAATGAACAGGCCTCCTCCATCACATGCTCCCTAAGCACTGTGCTACCACAGAATAAAGCAATGGGGCCAAGCAACCAGGGACTCAAATCTCTGAAATTATGGCAACAAATAAACCTGTCCTACTTTTAAGGTATTTATCTTAGGTATTTGTCAAAACAGCAGAAAGCTGACTAATGCACCATTACTGGGCTATGAGTTTCTCCAGCATGAAGACTGTGTCTTATTTTTTCTTACATTTCCTGTATTAGCACCATGCTAAACTCACAGAAGATTTAATAAATATTTTATCCAAGACCTGTCTGCTTTAGTGGACTGAAATACGTGTTGGACTGAAGACATCTTAAGAAGAGGAAAACAGGACCTGAGAGAGGTTTGAAGGGAGAGCTAATCCACCTGGAGAAGAATCCCTCTACCGCTTGGGAAGTTCTGAATTCTTGATAAGTGGGAGGGGACCATGTCAGCTTCAGTGCGGAGACAGCCCTAGTCCTCCTCAGTGGCCTCATGCTCCTTCAGTCTATTTCAGCATGGTAGCCAGAGATAACCTTCTAAGTCATGCTGAATGACCTGACTCCTCAGCTCAAATCCTTCATCTCAGAGTAAAGCCTTGCCCCCTTAAAATAACCTAGAAAGAGTCAGACTCTTCCAAAGACCCCAACTGCTAGTACTTAGGCCCTTGTTCAATCTATGGGAAGAACCAATGACTTACCAATAACTTTCCAGAAAAAAAAAGCCAGGCATAGTGGCACAAATCCACAATCCCAGGACTCTGGATGGGTGAGGTTGATGCTCAAGCCCAGTCCTGGCAACTTCATGACTTAGCAAAATCCTGTCTCAAAATTTAAAAAATAATAGAAAGGCTAGGAATATAGCTCAGTGTGGAGGCCTCAGGTTCAATCTCTAGTACCCTCTGCCAGTCAATCAATCAGTCAATCAATAAAACTAAAAATGAAAAAAGAGAGAAAACAGCAAATATAGTAGGACATATGTGAATTAATGCATGTTATTATATTGCACGTGATTGTAAGATTGTGAGGTTGTCTTGCTTAGAGGTGAGGCCTGTTGCTTCTGAGAAATCAACTGATGAGTTCCGCATGCCATTGGAAGAGGACGGGGAACTCAGCTTCTTCCTCCAGGTTTGACCTTATAGTACATTTGGGAAAGTCCAAGGGAGCAGCACCTAGAGACGGCAGTTGTATCTGTAGGCCTGAAAGTACAGCCTCAACAACAGAGGGCGGGCATAGCTCTGGGATGGCAACCGCAGGGCATTCCAGGGTTGACTTCTTTTGTTTTCCTAGAATTTGGAGAGCGGTTAGAGATGATAACTAACTGGGGTTCTTTCCAGTAAACTGTGAGTCTCCACCCCTTTGGCAGGAGGGGGAGTTTGTGAACATGTAAGGGCCTAGACAGCGCCATCATGGCTGCCAAAGCCCAGCTGAAAGGAATGTCAGGCTCTATCCAGGCAGGTTTGTTAGCAGAGATATTATTCTCAGAGAAAGCCCAACTCAGCAAACACAAGGTGTTACAAAAAGAGAAAATAGAACATAGAATCTTCCAGGCACTGGGGTGTCTAAAGGTACCCAAACATTTACACTGGATGACCCAAGGACTTTGTCCATTGAAGCACCAGAAATTCAAAAAACTTTAAACACAGATATTTGCCTGCATCTTCTCACCTGGGGTCTGTTTGTCCAAGTTCTATAAAAAGGCTCCGTTTTCCTCTGTACCACCAGGCCTTATCGCCCTTTGTCTACTTCTACCTAGGCACAATAAATTTCACGCCATGTTGCCTTTACACTAGCCTGGTGGTCTGGCTGGTCTGACTCTCACCATTCTTTACAGGGAAGGGATGGTGTCAAAACCATGATGTTAATGATGTTACAATGGCCCTGGGGTTACCCTTGGTTACTCTAAAGCAGTTAGAGTCCATATTCCTCAGATTCATTCCAGAGGTCAAGTAAGTATGACAAGGGCAAGTGTGCATTTTTTAGGCTCCTGTCAGAATGTTAAAGAAACATGAGAACCAGATGCTTTTACAGTCTGTAAGAGCCAAAAAGTATCCCATCTGTGAGCCAAAGGCCAGAATATTTCAACATTCTGCTGTCTTACTGAAAACTGAACCTAGGGCCTTCACTGAGCTACGTCCCTAGCTCCTTTTTAATTATTTTTTTATAATTAAAACCAAAGGATCAGAATAGTTCTAAATCGCACAAAGGCCTGTTTCAAGAGATTAAAGATGTACCTCATAAAACTCAACCATTGGGTCTCCAGGAAGCGTCTGTGAGTGACCAAAGGCCATTGCAGCAGGAGCTAGAAGTAGAAAAAGATTTATCCTAGAAGAGACCTAAGAGAGAGAATCCCACTGCGATCCATGGAAGACACAAAGGTTTTTGTTATTATTATTTTTAATTTATTTATTTAGTTTAAAGAGAAGAAAACCAAACCAAATAAACCAAATAAGGCTAATCAGAACAGAACAATGAAAGTGATACAACACTTCAAAACAAGATAATAGGAAATCCACAATGGCTACCATAATATATCCTGTTATCTTCAAAATACCTGCCCATACCATCAGACTCAGTAAAATCAAACAGAACAAGACAGAATAAAACCAAACCCAACAAAACTATGAAAACAATACAGGAATTCAAAACAAAATAATAAGAAATTAACAATGGTTACCACCTTTCCTTTGTAGACATTTCCTCCCCTATCACCTTCATGATATCTATTGTACATTTTAGATTCCACTAACACTTTCAGTTTTTTACACTAGGAGATAACATGATGTTCACCCATGTAAGTTTGAACCATTTCACCCATGAGCATGATCTCAAGTTGCATCCATTTAAGTACAAGAGCCTCAGGAGTATCCTTCTTTATCACAGAGCAGCTTTCCATTGTATGAAAATGCCACACCATTCTTGTCCATTCTGTGGTTGATGAGCATGTTACCCCTGCTTTTTCTTTTTCTTTTTCTGGTTTCCTGTTGCATGGAACAACCGTTTTCTCTCCTTTGACTTTTGGTCTATGAATTTCTTTTTGAGTTAAATGTATTCTTGTACACAGCATATTGATGGATGTTGTTTCTTGATCCACTCTCCTTGAGTTTCTTTTTATTGCTGAATCGAGGCATTTACATTAATGGTTCCAACCAGCATGCATTGGCTCACCTCTGCCCTGCTGTCCTCCTGCTTGGCCCCTCACTTATCCCCTGCATTCAGTTGCCTGCCCTGTTTGGCAGTGTCTCTCTCTGTTGCTATTTCTGGAACCATGGTCATCTTTCTCTTTCTAGAATATCCTTCAGTGCTCTTTGTAGAGTTGGTTTGGTGGTCACAAATTCCTTCAGGTATTCTTTATCATGGAATTATCTTAGTTTTCCATCAACTTTAAAAGACAGTTTTGCAGGGTACATCAGTCTAGGTTGGAAATTGTTTTCTTTCAGGACTTTAAACACTTGCTCCAAACTCTTTTTGACTTGATGGTTTGTGTTGAGAAGTCTGATATGATTCTGATGGGCTTTCCTTTATAGATGACCTGTTTCTTTAACAGCCTTTAATATTCTGTTCCTATGCTAAATTTCTGGGATTTTTATTATTATATGTCTGGTTGTAGATTTATTTTGGTTATGGCTAGTTGGAGGTCTCTATGCCTCACTCATCTGTGTGCCACATCCTTTTCCCATGTTTAGGAAGTTTTCTGCTATTAGTTCTGTAAATAGTCTTTTTATATTATTTGTGTTGGCCCTTGATTTTTCACTGACACCTAGCACTCTTAAATTAGTTTTCTTTGCATTGTCTTGCAGACATTAAATTGTTTTTTTTTTTTCTGGTTTCTTGTTATTTTTAAGGGATCTTTTCTTTTATAATCACTAGCTGCAATCTTGCCTTCAAGGTCTGAAAATCTATCTTCAGTCTCTTTCAAGTGGTTTTGCCAAGTTTTGATGGAGTTTTTAATTTCCTGGATATCTCTTTGAACCTGTCTCATGCATTATAATTCCTTTCTATATTGTTCATTCAAGGTTTCCATATTTTCCTATGCTCTTTTTTTTTAAATCTATGTCTTCTTTAGATATACACAGCAACTCTTTCATTACGTTTGTGATTTCTTCTTTTACCTGAGATATTATTTCTGATCCGATTACTTGCACAGTCTCATGAAGTTGTTTACCTCAGTTGCTTTCCTTTGAGAGATTTCAGGTGTGTGACTTCCATTTTCTTCCACGTTTATATCTCCCAGACTCGTTCTATGTGGCTGGAGGTCTGAGATTGCCTTTCGCTCCTTCTTCTTGACATTTTCCTGGGTTCCTGCTAACAAGCTGGTTATGGGGTCCCTGGTGCTTCCCAAATTGGCTTCCCCTCCACAGTGCAGGGAAATAGGCCTCTGAACCCAGGTTCCTGGGGAGGCAGTGGGGCATGGGGCAGGCTTCTCCAGACCCATGCAGCTACTCTGAGGTGGCAGGGGCCAGGGCGTGTTTGTCTGATTTTCCTGGCTTGTGTTGGCTGCCAGTAGAAAGTAGGTATCTCCATTGGTGGCCTGTGGACGCACAGGATGTATTGGTTGTTTCTCCCTGCCCATGCCGGTTACCTGCGGGAAGCAAGTTTCCTGATGGCAGCATGCATACAGTGGAGGGTCTGGCTGTCTCTGACACACAGGTTTTGAGAAACTTACTTCAGCAAGAGCACTGCCTGCTGGACTGTGAGGGATAGTGAAAGTACAAAATGAAGGCTGCTGAGTCCCAGGACTGCTGGAAATAAGGCTGATAAAATGACCTGGGTACAAACCCACAGCATGGTTTATAACTCAGAAAGATGACTTAGAAGGTGGAAGTCCACAGGGAGAGCTGAGACACAGGAAATATTCCCCAAGGCTTAAAACCTAACTGAGGAATGCCAAGCATCTGCCCAGCCAGATTTCAGAATCACTGTGTCATTCTTTAGAGACACTCAGTCCCCTTTCTGAACAGGATTGTCTACCCCAGTTATCCCACCATTATGCTGCAGGGAAGGAAAGATTCCTTGCCCTTTACAGTGTATAGGTTTAAGGAAACTCATATACATATGTCCCTGATTTAGAAGAGATTCTAGGCTTTGAGCTTTGGGGGCCAGGGGAAGAGGTGAAGGCATTACCCATATGCAGTGACCATGACACACTGAGGGGAGAGAGCAGACTATGATGGCAGACCCTAGGTGACTCCCTTGGTACTTACCTTCCCAGATTCACACCATTGTGTAATCTCTTCTTCTCAGGCATGGGCAAAGCTTATGACTTGATTCTAATTAATAAAGTACAGTAAATGTAGCCAGGCACTTTGGTCCATACCTATAATTCCACCTACTCAGGAGGCTGAGGCAGGAGAATCCTGAGTTCAAGCACAGCTTGGGCAACTTAGACCTTATTGAGGAAGAAGGAGAAGAACAGAAAAAGAAGAGGAAGAGGATGGAGAAAGGAAGAGGAGGAAGAAGGAGGAGGAGGGCAAAGGTGGTTACATGTACATGACCACGTAGATGAGCTCCTCACCCCTATCTCGTTAGGCTCCTCTCTCCCTTTCTGGCTTTAAAGGAGCAGGCTGACATCCTGCATGCTGCCACATGAAGAAAGCCACACAGCCACAATCCAAGAGCCTCCTCCAGTGGACTTCCAATAAAAAAAATACTGGACTTTTCATACGGCAGTCTTCAAGAACTGAACACTGCCACTGAGTCGGAGGCAGGTCCCTCCCCATGAGAGCCATAAGAGAGCCCCGCCCTGGTCACATGTGAATGCGCCTCACAGAGGACCTGGTTCAGCTCACCCGGCCCTCACTGCAGAACTTGTAAGGTGGGGCTGCTGCTCCAGGCTGCTACGGCTGTGGTACCCATGGTACCATGACCCAAGGATGCAGCCTACAGAGTCCTCTGCAGCTGAGCCTCGCGTCTCCTCCCTGACGCCGTCTGCTGTTGCTTGGGCCTCTGCACACCTCCCAGCTGCTAGCCAGTGTCTGCATCCCAGTCTGTGCACTTCTTCATCCTCTCCCTGGAACAGCCTTCCTGCCCAGAAGCCATGGCTGACGCCTGCCCTCCTGAAGTTTCCCCTACATTTTGCTATTTCCGTGAGATCTTCCCTGGCCACTGATTTTTTTTTTTTAAGGTAGTAGAAATACAACACAACAAGACAGAACAAAGCCAATTGAGACAGTGCAGTGAATTTGGTACAGAACTTCACAGCAGGTTGGCGGGATAACAGTAATAGGTACCATAGTATATCTCGTTATCTTCACAATAGTTGTCTAATCAATTAGGTATAGCAAAATCAAACCAAAGGCAGAACATTATAAAATCAATTGAAAGAGAATATTGAATAGAGTAAAGCAATTAGTCATAATGAAACAAAACTGAAAACAACACTTGCTTTCAAAGAGAAGATAGAGGAGACCCCCCGTATTTGCTATGTTGCACACAGTCATCCTGCCAAGAGATGCTCAGACCTCTGTCCCCAGTTGCTAACGGGGCGGGGGGTTGGGAATGCTGGTGCACCGGTGGGCTCACGAGACACTACTGGGTCTCCTCCTGGCTCACGCCGGAGGAAGGCGCTTACCAAGAGGGTGGGTGAATTGGTTCTTTGTGCAGCCTCCTGGATTCCACCATGCTGGCCACTGATTTAAAAATTGCAACTCACCTCCAACTCTCTCCCTAACCCCGTCCCCTTTCTTCTTTATTTTTTCAATGTTTTCATCATCATGTTTGCCTGTTTTGTTTGCTCTTGCATCCCAGACCATGGGAGGTGCTCATTAAATACTAGCAGACAAAATAAATGAACCACGGCAGCCTGCGACTATTGGAGATGGTTATGATAATGAAGAAGAGACTAGAAGACTAGCAGATTTCCAGAGAGTCCAATTTCTAAGATGCTTTCCTTGACAGCCTTTGTCACAAAAAATCTAATCTTTCAGGTGGGAATCGGTGGTGCAGCCATTCCCGTGTTCTAAGGAATAACATTATGTACATTTCAATCCTTGAGGTTTGTGAAGTGTTGACATCTAATAATTGGTCGTGTAATGATTGTGGCTCTCATGTCATCCTCATCACATAAACAAGGATGTCTGGATTCTGAGAAGTAAGTGAACTTGACCAAGGTCATTGTTGCTAGTTCATTCCAAGTCAAGGAACCAGAAAGGCAGTCTCTTGACTCCACAACTGGAAAAAGTGCCTTGCTAGGAGCTTACCTGAGCAGGCCTGTCCCTCCAGAGTGGGAGGCAGGAGCCTTGACCTCAAATCCAGCCCCACTGCTCACCATCTAAGTGCCAGCTGTCTTTGGCAAGCCTCCTCTACCTGAAAGAAAGCGACATGGTACACCCAGCTGGATGTGGGGCATTTTCCAACCAGGCACTGAGCAATCTGTTTAGTCCCCGGGCATACGGTTGTGGCTGTCCTAAAAGGGGTCTTTGAGAGAATAGGTTGTGTTTCGGTGGTGGTGATGGAGTGTTTGTTTGAGCAGTGGCAAACAGAAGTTGAGAAAAGGGTTCTCTCACCCAAGGGTGGGGTGGGAGGAGATAAATAACTAGCTGCAACCATGAATCCACATAAGAACACTAACTTGGATGTCCAGGATTTTGTGTCGCAATCTTCTAAACCTTCAGGACCAGATCCTTTTCCAGTGAACCCTGGGCTGCGGCCTGAAAGGACGGCCATTCCATTTTACAGAGGGTCTGGCGTTTCCCAGGAGAGAGTTTCTGTCCATAGTCTCCATTAAACCCTTTTTGTTTTTAATTTTTGATTATGACCTGTAAAGGAGTGGGCTTCTTCTAACTGACTCCCATGACTCCCACCACCCACAGAGGTAGACAACAGAGAAAGACATCAGTCCCTTCCTCCTCTGCCAGCTGGCGATCTCCTGGAGCTTTCCGGGCCCATCTTAGCATTGGCAGACCTGTGATCCTGGCTGCCACCACAGTGCTGTTCTGAGCCATCTGAGGATGGCCCTGGAACTGCTGTCTGGGACTCCGCACCTCGCTTGGGCCCTGTGCACCCAAACCAGGTCTGGAGTGTGATGTTTACCTTATTCACAAACATTCACTCACATACACACTCTCGACTCCCACCTACCAGCAGCGGCCTACAGTGTTCCAGTCTTACTGCATTCTAACAGCAGCTAGTTGGGGGTGGGGGTCGCACAGAGGATGATCTGTCTTCTTTTGGAGACCCTTGCTTGGGTCTCCTTCTAAACAGAGATCCTGTTTCAGATCTCCTTCTAAATCCGGGCCCCTGTCCTTACTGGAAAAATGTCTGCCAGATGCCATTTGGTCCTCTCTGTGTGTAAGCCCTCCTCAGACAGTCAGCTAGAGCCCTCTGGCCAAGTGGGAGGCCTCCCACAAGGCAGGAAATGGTCCCCTGGGCTCCTCAGCAGGAGTGGGGTCAGCTGGCAGAGCTGCCCGCTCCATCCATGGGGAGGCATCCTGCCGTGGGTGGCTGTGCTGGATCCCAACTTTCCCTGTCAGGATCAAATAAAGCAGGAGACTGCCCGGCATCCCGACCAAAGCCTCTCAGACCCGGAGCAGGAGAAAGGGCAGGTCTATTGCCAGGCTTCCCTCGGGAACTAATGCCCCCCTGAGAACGGAGAATAGGGTCTTGCTTTTACTTGTATTTCATTCTTATTCTGTGGCACAACCTTGCATTGGTGAGGTGTTGTCAGGTGTGGTTGCAGAAACAGTGGGAAAGGGCGAGTGGAGAGTTTGGGCAGAACTTTCCAAGTCTGTTAGACCCTACTGATGTTACCTCATAGAATCAAAGATCCCTTTAGGGAGTTTAGCTGCGTCAGTTTTCCCAGGCAGTTTAGCTTAATGTTCCAGTGTCACCCCGGAGGTAGTCTCTGCTCTCACTCTGTCCTCTGTCTTTCCTTCTTTCCTGTTAACTCTCTGTTCCCTTCTTTGTCTTGTCCCTCTGGGTTGCTCATCTCTATGTTCGTCTCTCCGGAGTTTCTGTTTTTCATGCCCCCTTGGACCCTCCACTGCTCCCTTTTTCCTTCCTTCCTTATCCTCTCCTCCCGTCTCAGATTCTGCCAGGGAAGCTCACTCCACCCCACATTTGAGAGGCTGTTGGGGTCTGTGAGGAGCTTCAGCCAGCTCCCTGGAGAATCTGCACATGGCGTGGAGATTTCAGGGTGCGGCAGAACACTGTTGGGATCTCTTTCTGGCTAGGCCACTGACCACACTGGGACCCACACGCTGGAGATCAGAGTCAGAACTGTAGTGTGAAAAACTGACCAGCTGTGTTCCACTGTTCCACTCCTGAACTAGCTGTGCAACTTTGAGCAAATCACCTACTCTCTAAACCTACTCTCTAAGCCTCATTTGCTTCCTGTACAAAACTGAAATAACAATATCCACCTTATAGGGCTGTTTGAGGATTTAGTTCAACTGAAGAACCACTTCCTTGTTGATTCCAATGTACCATGTACTGTGCTGCAGACAAAAACAAAACTGAATTACAAGTCTGCCCAGTACCCAAAGCAGCTGGGAGAAACTGACATTTAAATTAACCTTTATTCAAGCAGAATGAAATATGCTAAAGAGAGGTATATGCAAATGCACTGCAGGAGCAAAGAGGCATCTGTGATGAGCTCCGGTTGGGGAGAAGGCTGAGGTTTTCAAAGGTGTTTTGTCATAGAATTGCGATAGGCACAGAAGGAACTGGAAAGACAGAATTTGAGAGGGTGACTGTGCAAAGTTACATGTGCATGAAGGGACCTGCAGGAGTGTGCTGGTGTGCCTGAGAGGTGGAATGTGCCTTTGTCAGATACAGCAGGAATCGTGAAAAGTAACTGACGTCCCATCCCAGTGTCATAGCACATTCCTCATGCCTCTAAGCCTCTGGTCTGTGACCACGGTATGAATTGCATGTGACACTCCAGGCAGGGTAGAAACAGCCACGCAGTGTAGAAATATGCAAGCCTAAAGAAAACGAGAGTTTGAAGAGGCAATATTTAACCTTATCTTGTTCAAATGCACTGACATTTTCTTTTCTATTCTACTGTGTTTCAGATTTTGAATACCCATTCCATTGACTTCATGACCTACCACTGTCTGGATATTGCCAAGCACTGCTTAGGCGATAATGACTACAGATTGTCTGAAGAAGGTAGCGCTCGGGTGTCTCTCACCTGGGAGGCCTCGCTCTGGACAGTGTAGGGAGCGGTCAGCAGTGGGTGGGGTGGGAGGCAGAGGAAGCCATCACGGTGCTGGTATTCCAGTCCTTGAGGAGATCAGATCACAAGAGCTGGGAAGGAGCACAGGCTGGCAAAGGGCTCTGAATGTGGTTGTCGTCAGTCCTTTCAGGGCTGGAAGGACGACAGGGCTGTGTCACTATTAAGATCCTGGTGAATCAGGGCACAGTATGACTTTTCTTCTGCACAGATAGAGCCTTGGCTCCCTGGGTGTCTAGAGGCGGAGCCCCCAGCTGAGACCCTCCCACTGGCCCTGTGGATACAGGGAGAACTGGTGGTGAAAATGCAGCTGGCTCAGTGCAAAGTCATTGTCACCTCAATCCTCATACTACACAGTTGGGTAGTGAAGAAAATCACCTCCACACACAAAGCACAGTACATAGTCTTTCGGACCCAAAGCCAGCTCTCAAGGTCATTGCCTTTCTTCCTCAAAGAACAGGAACCAGGCACTCCTCCCTGTTCCGCCATAATGCTCAGCCACAGCCCCAGGCCAGGTTGATGGGATGGACTTAAAAAGAGTGTGGAATTTATGACCAGATGGCTTTGGGTTCCAGCCCCAGCTTTCCTACTTAGAAGCTGGGAGATCTTAGGAAGTCATTTGACTTTTCCCGACATTATTCTCACAGCTAAGTTGTGTACATCCCTTACCTGTTAATAAGATTAGCAACCCGCAGTTTTCCTCTAATATATTCTTTCTTCTTTTTTAAAATAATTTTATTTAAAGAGAAAAAAACAAAACAAAACAGAATAAAGGATAGCAACAATACAGTATTCCAAGGAAAAAAGGAAAAGAACAACAACAAAAAAACCTAAAAAAAATTATTGCTTGACAAATTACATGCTGACTTCTTGGAAATAGTTGTTCAATTTACAAAGTTAAAACATGTAAAGTAGACATTCAAACAGTGAGACTGTTAACAGTTCTGCTCCACAATCTGACAAAAACAGCAATATGGTCATCCATCTTACCCATGCAAATATACATGCAATTATATCAAAAGGGTAGAATTAAACA
>PVJX010026379.1:0-25923 GCA_004027295.1 Dolichotis patagonum | reverse complement strand
TGTCTCCCCGAATATGGGGTTCACAGGTGTGCACAAGGCCCAGCTTGCCTGGGAGGTTTGTAAAGTATCCTGGATGATTCTGATGTAGCCAGGGCTGAGAACCTCTGAACTAGCTAACTTCTCTTACTGCCGTTTAAATTCTGCAAACATTTTTTGTATGCCTGTAAACACACATTAGCATTAGGAGCCAATACTTGTAATTCCAGCACTTGGAAGAGCTCGAGGCCATCCTCGAATACATAGCCAGACCCTGGCTGCCCCCGCCCTCCGCCCCTAGGCTCCAATGTCTGTTCTGTTGTAAAGTTATGAACAAATTCCATTCTAGAATTGTTCCTAAGTCAGATTTGTTTGTAAGCCGACAAAGTAAGTCTTATGTAGTACTATACACCTGTGCAAGTTTGCAACTTGAATGTCTGTAAGTCAGAGACCTACTGTGTTTCACTGTGAGAGCTTATGTGAGACCCAAGCTTTCTATTGGCAGGGCCATGAGAACATGAGAACATGTACCGAATGCTTTAAGAATGCAACATCACTGATTTTTAAATACTCTGTAGTGTTGCCTTTTGCAGAAAGTCCTATCACTGGAATCACAGAATATGTTGATTTTTCAGACTGTCTTCTTTCATTACACAACAGCAAATTTTTTTTTTTTTTTTGAGACAGGATCTCCTGTAGTTTAGGCTGGCCTTAAACTTACTGTGTAGCCTACGCTGCTAACTAGTGGTGATCTTTCTGCCTCAGCCTCCCAGGTGCTGGGATTACAGGTGTGCAGCACCATGCCTGGCCCAATAACGTATTTTATAAATGTTTCTCCCTAGTTTTTGGCTTATCTTTTTCATTGTCTTAACTGAGTTTTTAATTGGAATGAAACTGAACTTACCATTTTTTTCTTTCATGGATTGTTTTTGGTATTTTATGCAAAGCTCACTGTATGTAAACCTGAGGTCACCTGGACTTTCTACTGTTATTTTGTATAAGTTTTATATTTTTGTATCTTACATGGACATCTGTTACACACTTTAACTTTTGTAAGCAGTACAGTGTGTAGGATCAGTTTAGATTCATTTTTGATGTGATCCTCCCATCTCTCCTCAGCGAAGTTTTCCCTATTATGAACATCTTGCATCTACTGTGTTTCTGGCACAATAATAAATAGGGACTGGTGATGTGGCTCAGTGGTCAAGTAATGTGCCTACCACAAACAAGATCCTAGGTTTATGAAACAAAAAAAAACAAAACACACAAACACGCACAAACCCAGACACAGAAACAGAGCAATATAATGCCACCTGCCTATATTCCCAGCAGCTTGGGAGGCTGAGGCAGGAGGATCTTGGAATTCTGGCTAGGCTGTTCAACAGAATGAGATGACACTTCAATACAAAAAAAAAAAAAAACTAGATAAAACGGAACCCTGGTGAATTATAAAGGCTCTCCCTGCCTACAGGGAGCAAGCCTATGGACTCTCACGAAGCACAGGCCGTCCTCCACAATTTGGCCCTTGCTTACCCTCTACAATCCAGCCAAACTACCTCACTCTGGGTCAATGAAAGCATATATAAAATTGCACTACTCCCTTGGTCTGGAACACTGTTCCTTGCATGGTCTGGAAACAGCTTGAAGTTCCTGTAGGCTTCAAATTGGGAATGCAGAAAAATTCCTACCAGCCTGGAGCAGAGTTTATAAAACCAACTACTGTGTTTCTGGCAGGGCCTCTTTCTTACCTGTCTCCATAACTAAATCAAGGATACCCTGCTGGTTCCTGCTTAGTCCCTGCCTCCCCCTCGCCCCTTGACATACAGGGAATTGTACTCAGGACCTTATGCTTGCCAGGCAGGCACTTGTGCTGCTGAGATATATTCTTAGCCCTCCTACCTAGTTCTTTACAAATGTATGAGCAGAAAAGTCACCAAGTTTTAGCAGTGAAACTACATTCCTTCAGCACTGTTGGGTATGGTGGTGCATGCCTATAATCTCAGCACTTGGGAGGCTGAGGTAGGAGGATTACTGTGAATTCAAATTCAAGGCCAGCCTCAACTACATAGTAAAACCCCTTCTCAAAAGCAAACACCAAACCTCTAGCACTGAACTACAGTTCTCAAACTGTATGAAGACATCTTTGGTTTCATGGCAGATTCTAGTGGGTAAAGTAGGATATTTTAAATTTGAAAGGTATTTAACATCTGTTGCCTACTAAAAAAACTATTAGTTCAAGGTAGTTTGTACTTTGTTATATATCGCCACTACACTACTTTTAAGTATGTCATTTTAAGAAATGGAGTTTTTAGTGGTTGCTGTGATAAAAAGCAAATGAAAGTCAATGTGAAATAGGAAACATGGGTGGTAGTTTCTCCTTTGATTAGAAAATCTGACAAGCTGTGCAGTGCCCAACAGATACAAAGATCCCCTTAGTAACTGTAGTTATTTAAGAATAAGATACTATTTCTTCTAATTTATGTATATTATTTTTCAACTAGCAACTAACTCATTAGGATAGAAATATTTTTAGGTGACTTGGGTTTGACTACTTCATAAATTGGCCTGCTAATTTTCTTTTGGCTATGGGGAACCAAGAAAAATTTCCTGCAATGCTAATGGTGGTGTGAGCTGAGAAAGTTTGGAAAGCTCTAGTCTAACAGATGATCTGATAACCCAGGAAACATGAAAAAACCACAGGCTGTGCAATCAAATGAGTGGGTTATAAGTAGCATTCTTCCCTCCAATAAAATCGAAAGGTAAACAGAGTACATTGCATGTGGCAGGATTAAGTGCTATTGTGTAAAAATTTTGCTCATTATTCGTGTGTGTATGTGTGTGTGTGCATAAGCAGGTCACAGTGTAAAAAGTGTACTTCTTATATGAGTTCTGGTTTTAAGTTTGAAAAACCAAAAAAAAAAAAAAGTTTCAAAAGTCACTCAGACTGTAAGTCTCTCGTTTTATAGAAAAGACAGCCAGAATGAAAGCTGATTATTGCAAATCACAGCAACCAGTGCTGGGCTTTGTGTTCTACCCTGCTGGGCTGAGTGGCCACTGCTCACAGTGACCTTACAATTACAAGGTAGACCTCATTTGCCTGAGGAGGGCGGTCACTCCGGTTCACCGAGCTACAGAGGGAAAGGACCAGGAACCCTCACTTTGGCCCCAAGACCCATTTGCACCCCACAAATGTTACCAGTCACAACTAGAACAAAATGGTTTTAATCAATTGCGTTACCCTCACTCTCCTGGGAGCAGAGCAACAAAAAGGCTCGGCTCCTGCCCCCAGAGGACAGTAAGGCTTATGTGTCTCTCCACACTGCAGGGCCCAGACTGGGCAGGCAGGGGGTGGGAGCGGGAGACAGGGAGGGAGGAAATGGCGGGTGGCTTGAACACAGGAAAGCAAAGGGGCCCTAGCTGGTTCTTGTGTCCCAGGGCCTAGTCTTGATACTCCCGCTCCCCCCTCTCTGGTTAGAGAAAGGTCATGGAGAAGAGACAGGGGAGCAAGTCCCAGCAGCAGGAGAAGCAGCAGCAGCTGTTTCCTTCACCAATAAATATACTTCATTACCAAGCTAGAAGAAGAGAGGGGTGGGAAGTGGGACTGGGGTGGGCAGGAAGGGAGAGAAGCTGCCACCTGTGTCGCTGGGATTAAAGCAATGAGATGGTGCCAGACCCCCCACCACTAGCCTCACCCCCCTCGTCTTCTTAAAACTGTGAAAAAGCTTTTAACATGGCCCTCCTGTCTCCAGGGCTGCTCTGAAGCCTGACTGAGAGGAGGCACCTGGCAGAGACAGGGGTGGAGGGAGGGAGGGAGAAGAGGAGGGAGAGAAAGGAGGCTGCTTCTCCCCAGAGGCTGCAGCTGGAGGGCTGGAGCCAAGGAAGCACAGAGGGGAAGGGGGAGGGAGAGGGAAGGGAGGATGAATCAACTACCCAGAGCAGCTCCTGAGCAGGAGCCAAGGGGGCAGAGGGAGAGGGAGGCTTGGTGGGGTGACCGCTGCATCCAGTGTAAAGCTCGGGGCTGCTAAGGAGAGAGGGCTGAGCTAGGGACTTTCCCACCCCCTCCCCCCCAGAGCAGCAGGGGACAGAAAAAAGCCATCACTTCTTTGGTCTTTGTGGCGGCTCAGCACACGGGTGGGAAGGAGGGCAGAGAGGGCAGAGAAGGGCCCTTAGCAGGAAGCGCCACCTCAGCAGCATTGGCCTGGCCGGGAGCTCTGGCAAAAAGGTCACAGTGAGGCCGAGGAGCAACCGAGTGGCCAGAGTGGCTGCGGTACAGAAGTGGCTGCATGGGTAGGTGGGGTGTGGTTCGGTGCCCCAGCCCCTGCCAGGTCCCTCAGGAAAGGCAGAGCCTATAGAGGTGTCCAGGGAGTGCAGCCCCAGGGCCAGAGGTGGTGCCTAGGAGGGCGCAAAGAGGCTCCCCTGCCATTAGAGCAGGTAGCTGGGTCCTGCCCACTCCTGGGCTCCCGTTCTTCTGTTTCCACCCTAACCTTCCCTGAAGACCGTGGGAGGGGGCACTAGCCCTGCAGGTGAGAGAGCAAGAGCGGCAACAGGCCAAGGCCAGCCTTTCCCAGCAGAGAGTTCCATTCCCCTTCTTGCTGCCCACTGAAGGGCACGGCAGTCCTTGAAGACAGCATCAGCCCTTGTCTCCCTCATGGAGGCAGGAAGGGGTCTGAGACAGCTCAGAGCCCTCCAGGGATGTGGTCGCAGGAGGCGGGGCAGTTGGAGGGGCTTCCCCTCCTGCTTTTCTGTGCAGGGCTGGGGACAGTCAAGGGACAACCAGCCCAAGAGTCTGAAAGCCAGCGAGGTGCAGCAACCCCCACCCCCAATGCCAAACTAACAAAGAAAACAAGAGAAATGAAAAAATGGGGGTGGGGTGGGAAGACAATCTGAAACAGAACCTCCCCACCTCCTGCCCAGGGAGGAGGGCCAGCCGGAAACTGGGCTGGAGACTGGGACTGAAGAGTATCTAGCTGGGCCGGCACTGCACCTGGCCCTCGGAGCTGTCCTCATCATCGGAGGCCCCAGCACCCCCACTGCTCAGGCCTGTGATCCTGTAGCCCATGTTGAGCAGCATCACCTCCAAGGGGTCCGCATTCATGCGCCTTTGGTTGGCCTGAGAGGCGCCCTCCATGTCCTCCACAACTCGGCCCGTGAGGTCTTCACTCTGTGTGGAGAAGGGGTAATGTGAGGAACCCCAGGACACGTAAGGGAGGCACACACTCTTGCACTGTGGACAGGGGCGGGGGAAGGAAACACATAGGGCCAACTACCTCGACAGGAGCATGTGGGTAGCAGGAGATGTTCATGGATGGAAGGGAACACACATACTAAGATAAGCATGAGAATGCATGCACTGTGGGATGAGTACGAGACATGACACAACACACCAGGCTATGCACATGTGGGCAGGGTGGTGTACACAGGGTAAAACAGCAGGATGTATGTTGGGGGACATGCCAACGTGGATATATAGTGGGAAGCACACATACTGGGACACACAGCTCCACCCCCACTCCATCCTGTTGCACTCCCAACAGCCCTTCCTTTATTTTTGTTTTTGCTCTCCTCTCAAGGAGGCTTTTGCAGGCTCCTCTCTTTACAAGTCCAAGCAAACCACCTTTGGAGGCAGATCCACCTTGTGACTCCTGTTTTTCAGCTGGGAAAGGGCAGGAGGTGGGGAAGAGAAGGGAGGGCCTCAGGTAGCTCATGGGCTACCACACTGGGAGTGGTGGGGGGCCACGGCAGTCCAAGTGTCTTTGTGGGCTGGGCTTCACAAGCATCACTTCTTTTCTTCGCAGCAACCTTTGGAGCACTGCTGTCACCCCCATTTCCACTGTAGAGATGGTTAAGTCTCACAAGCAGTATGAGACTCAAACTTGGGCCCATCAGACTCCACAGCCAATAAATTTCGCTCTGACTGGGCAGATGCACTACAGTGGTACGTGAGGAGAAGGGTTCCCAGGAGACCTCTGAGGCACCCTTCTGATGAGGGGCTACAAATGAGGGGCTACAGATTCTCCCTCTGCCATCTGTATCCCTGCTTGTGTATGGGCATCTCAACTTCGCAGCTGGCTCAAGGACATGCTCCATGAAGGCCCACAGGACTTCCCATTGCATTTGGAACTTCTAGGACCCAAGGGTTCCTACCTTGACCCAGTTTTGGGGCCTAGCGTAAAAGTTTACTCACCCAGCACTCCTAAGTTCTGCATGGCTCATTTCTCTTCTCAGACCTCAGAGGCTCCGCCAGAGGCTCTGCACAGAGTCCCTCCCCAGCTTCTCTCCATTGAGCTTTGGTCACCTTGCCCACATTCTCACCTCTGGTCGGGGGTTCCAGAGTCGCACAACAGGGTCAATGCCACTGGTGGCCAGGAAGCAGTAGCTGGGGTGTGGCTGCAGGCAGTTGACAATGGACTCATCTCCCTGGAGCACTCGGACAAGGTTGGTAGTCTCTTTTTCCCAGATGAAGAAGGAGCCATCATCAGAGCCACTGACGATGTACTGAGCATTGCTGGCAAAGGGGCAAAGTACAGGGAGGTCAGAGGGGTACAACCCTAAAGTCTCAGGTAGAGGTTGTGTGGCCGAGGGCAAGGGGGAGCAGTGAAGCCTGGAGTCAGTCCCCCGCACTCTGGGGTCTGCTCTTGGCCTGGAACTCATGGGAATTTCTCCATACGGCAGATACCTGTCAAGGATCAGTGACTACCTGTGTCCCTTTACGACAGTCTCCTTCCTAAGTACATGATAACCTCCTTGGTGCCAGTTTTTTTTTTTTTTTAATATCAATCATGGCTTTAATACTACTTTTATTTATTTTTTTTTTCTTTTTGAGACAGGGTTTCACTATGCAGTTCTACCTGGCCTAGAACTTGTGGTGATCCTCCTGCCTCAGCCTCCTGACTGCTGGGATTACAGGTATGTGCTCCCATGCCCAGCCAGGATTATATCTTGTGCCTATTAGTTTCTAGTAACACTCTCATCTAAGTCTTTCCTCAGCAATTCTAGGGTTTTTTCTTTTCTTTTTATCTTTTTGAGGCAAGGTTTCACTATGCAGTTCAGACTGGCTTTGAACTCATTTGTAGTCCAGGTTGGCCTCAAACTCACATCAATCATCCTGCCTCAGCCTCCTGAGTGCTGGGATTACAGGTGTGTGTCACCATGCCCAGCTTTCTAGGTTTGTTGGATCTAGACCCTAAATCTAGTACATCTACAGCTCAGGCCTTCACATACTAATGATATTTAGAGGGGATACTGATGACAAGGTTTCTGATTCGTGCTTATGTGTCTCACTTAGCCAAAGAAACTCTAAACATCTATAAAGGAGGATTGAGACCTGGACTCTATCCCTTGGTACCCAGGGTGAAGTTCTGAGCATACAATGGATAAGCCAAGAATCTCAGCCTCTGAGGGCTCTTGCTTTATCCTTCTCTAGTGTAGAGAACTTTTGAGCATCTGAATTAAGAAAAATAAGGTCTGGCATATGCAGACAGATGGCAGGAGCAGGGATAAAAGAAAGGCCCAGGCTTTGGACTGGATGCTTCACTTGGGTTGTCTCATTAGTTTCTGTTATGGATCCCTAAGTAGGTATGGCTGTTTTCATTTTGTAGATGACGAAACTGAGATGGACAGAAGTGAAGCCACTTGCCTTAGAGTACAGAGGCAGAGCTGGGAGCTGAGATTCTTTTCTAAAAGCACTATGCCCTCAATGGCACCCCACCCCCTAAACTCCTGCTGCCAACAGGGCTCGGTCAAGGCCTCAGACCTGCCAAAGAAATTGGCCTCCTTGATATCCGTGGTGGTGTTGCAGTGGCCACAATAGCGGAACTGGTAGTCGTAGCTTCGCTCTCGCAGCACCATCTCATCTTCTGAGATGGAATCCTTGCGACTTGTGCTTCGGAGACGGACAGGGCCGCCACCACCACCAGCTCCCTTCTTCTCCTCTGGGGGCACAGATCAAGGGAAGGTGAGAGTCTTGTCCCTCCTTCCCCAGCCTCCCAAGTCCCTCTTTAAGCCCAAATACTGGCAATATAAGGCTGCCTGCTTTGACTCTTACTCTGGAAAACTGGGAAAAAGTTGTGGGGAAGATACATTATTGGGCTCTGCCATCTTTTGAGGATGTTTAAAAGGAGACCTTTGATGCAGGGAGAGTCCTGGTTCAGGTCTCCAAGTAAGGCCTGGAAGCCCCATGGATACATAGGCTCAAGGCATGTTTGTGTGGATGAGAGAGGCAGGCTACGACAGTGGGAGGCAGTAGCAAAGGGAGCCTGAATGGGTAGTTTTTATAGATAAATTCTTAGCTCTTATGGCAGTAAGGATCAGTTTTATTATAAATCCCAACTATGACACTGACTGACAGGTAAAATCATGCTAGTTTTCTTGGTTCCTGAAAGGCTTCGTTCCTGCTTCCTTTGGAGCCCTTGGATATGCCGGTCCCTATACTGGGGACAATTTACCTCCCTCAGCTGCTTTGTATCCTCTGTACGCCTCTCATGTTGAATTCTATGTCTCTTCCTGAGGAACCCCAGACTGCTATCATGCCTCTCCTATATATTCATGTCACTCAGTACCTTGCCTCTCATCCTTCGCTGTCTTTCCTTCAGGGCTTGTTCCTTTACTAGGCTGATCCCCAGGACCAAGCATGGTGCTTGCTAACTATTCATTAAACAAATGAACTAATCCATGTTGAGTAAACTGCAAAGCAGAAAGGAGGTGAGGATTGGTGTCTGTCTCCAGTGAGCGCACCTTCATGTTTACATACCACATGACTATGACTCAGGTCACTCTCCAATCCTATGTCATGATCTATGCAGGTGAGCAGTGGGTTCAGAGTGTGCTGTGCCTGTAGCCACCACTGGGTAGAGACGATGGCACTGTCTACTGCACCATGCTGCTATCTGCTGCACTTACAGAAACTCCAACCAAGGCAACAATCAGCTCCTGCCTGTTAGCCCAGTGGAGCTGCCATGGCCCTGTCTGGGAGCAGGTGGGGAGGCCCAGCAGGAGCCCGCATGGCCTGACTGGGCTGACTTTACTTCTACACCAGGTGCTTTGAATATGCTACAGCTAATCCTCAACAGAAACTCTCAATGGGAGGTATTAGCGTTTGCCCTTTTCAAGTGAAGAAACTGAGTCTCAGAGACTCACAGTCGTGTGGTTTCTGAATCAGCATCTGAATTTAGGCCTCTCTAAACCCAGAACCATGCCCTCTCCAGAAGGTCACGTACCATCTAAATAGGTGACAGTAACCCTTCCTCAGTGCTCACTTACCACCATCATTTTTGGAGAAGAGGGCAGCTGTGATGTCACGGCCCAAGGCATCACAAGCACTGCTGTGGGCCTGCTCTGGGAACTTCCCTTTGAAGTCATCTAGGCACTCCAGGGCCTCAGCCACATACTTGAGCTCAAAGAGGCAGCGAGCCAGGCGAAAGTGTGCCTTCAGGTGGCATGGGTTTAGGGAGATGGCCTTGAGGCAGTCCCTCAGGGCATCATAGTGGTCACCATCCCTGGGAAGAGAAGGGAGTACAGTTTGGAGGTGGGGCCAAGTGGTAAGCAAGAAGTACCCACTTAGTCTCCTCTGCTTTCTGTGGCCAACACAGCCCACCTCTGATAGATTTCAGGGTGAGGGGAATGAAGAGAATCCTGATTCAAACCAGTCCTCCCTCCTGGGAGCATGCTAAGGAGCAAGCCAGGAACCTTAGGGCTTGCCGGGTAGCAAAAATGGTGTCAGGCTGCCCTCTGCTGGGCACACACTGCAACTGTGCACAGCTCACCCCAGGCACCCGCAGCTCTGCAGCAGAAGGCCTGGCATCCTGCCCATCTCAGGCTCCCCAAGCCCTCCTCTTTTCCTTCATCCACCTCCTCCAATACCCCTGCTGGCCTTCAAAGCCATGTCCAATGCAGGGGGCCCTCAAGGACAGTTCTGTGGTCTAGGGAAGCCAGAAGTGCCAGGCCAGGGACTCAGGGTCTGACCAGCAGGCAGCAAGCCCTCAGCCAGACCCCCCTCTGTCCTGGCTGACTGATCCGCAGCAGCTGTGGCCTCTACCTCCTGGGGCTAGAGGATGGGGCCGGACTGTCTGGCAGTCAGCTCTCTGGAAGCTGATGGTGAGGGGGCGGCTGTGAATGCTCCTAGTCATTCCCACTCATTTCTCCAACCTAGAGTATGGATGAAGGGAAGTGGGAGAGCTTTTCATTTTGGGAGACGAGAAATAAGTGGGAGGAGATAAAAAGAGAAGCTCCTCCTTCTCCACTCTGTGCCAGAATAAAGGAGGCGTGCACCCCCAGATCCCAGAGAGCTGTCCTCGCCTCTTGTCTGGAGAGCCAGTCAGGACACAAGAATCGCTTCTCCTTAGAAGTATGTATTTTTTCCTCCCCTTGCAGGGCTAGGTTGGGCTGAGCCAAGCCAGAGCTGATGGCAAGGCTTACAACCTTCCTGAACGGCCAAAATATTCCTGACATGGGAAGACTTCTCCTGTTCTTCCTTTCCCTACAGCACTCACAGGGAGCACCCAGCCTTGAAGCAGCCATACTCAGACCAGGAACCAGCAGTATGGGACAGGCAGGAGACAGAGCTGCTTTGATGGCAAGGGCTGCGTCAGAATGAATGGCTATGACGAAGGAGCAGACACTGTTTGGAAACCCAATTACTGCCTGCAAGGTGCCCCTTTGAGCTCCTGGGGAGAGCCAGACCACAGACCAGCCAGGAGCCAGAGGGTGGTCTGCATCCAGAAGCAGATGGCAGCCCTGGGGAGATGGGCCTGGGACAGAATGTGACATTCTAGGGGTCACTGGCAAACATGTGGAGGTGGGAGGAGAGAGCAGGCTGGCCCTAGGGCTCACCATCCTAAACACACTGCCAGATCAATCTGCCTGAAAGGACAGCCCCTCCACACATCCCTTTCCTGCATCAACAGTCTCCAGTAGCTGCCCATCATGCACTGAATCCAGGCCAAACGCCACCGCTCTGCATTCCAAGCCCTTCCCAGGCCGGCCCCAGGCTACCTCACAGACTCATCTCCTGCCAGTCCCTTTCCCAACCCTCTGCTCCAGCCAAATGGATTTGCTGTTCTGAAGCAAGCTCTCAGTCAGTCCCCAGCCCCCACGCCTTTGTTCACATCATTTCATCTCCCCGGAATGTCCTTTCCTACCACCCCCTCCTCCTCTTCATCTCCTTGTCTAAATCTGCCCACACTTCAAGCCCACTCAGACATCATGGCTTTCTTTTATTCTTTTTCTTTTTGCAGTGTTGGGGATTGAACCCAGGGCCTTTGCACTAAGCTGTATCCCTCGCCCTTTTTATATTTTATTTTGAGACAGGGTTTTGCTAAGTTGCTAACTGCCCAGGTTAGGCTTGAACTTTTGATCCTCTGCCTCAACCTCCCTGAGTGCTGGGATTACAGGTGTGCACCACCATGACTAGCTACTCTACATCTGACCCAACTTTTCTTGATGCCAACAGCACTTTAGGCTGGATGTGGTGATGCACACCTGTAATCCCAGCACCCGGGAGGCTGAGGCAGTTGTACTGCCATGAGTTCCAGGCCAGCCTGGACTACATAGTGAGTTCAGAGCCAGCTTGAACTACATAGTGAGACCTTGTCTCTCTCTCTCTCTCTCTCTCTCTCTCTCTCTCTCTCTCTCTCTCTCTCTCTCTCACACACACACACACACACACACACACACACACAACAAAACAAAACAAAACAAAACAAAAAAACCAGCACTTTACCTGATCATCAGGCTCACTGCTTCCTGCCTCTCTGATGCTGAAATATGGACTTTATCTCCTAATTAAGGGACTCAGAGTAACAGAATTCTGTGTCCCTGGTATACAGCATTTGATAGGAGCTCAGAGAATAATTTGAGGGCACACATGGACTGGAAAATCACTAATCTCTTTTAACAAGAACAAAAGCATAAAACTGAGCTCTCTGTCTAGAGCCTTGGTGAGGACTGCCCTATTCTACCCAACTGTTGGGACAGAGGTGAAACACCTAAGGATGGCCCTAAAATGGGCACCTCCAAGATCTGGGTGTCTCCTGAGTCCTGCGTCCTGGGCAAACTCCTGATGCCTGAGATAAGGCCTGTAGGGATGGCATCTTCCCTACCCCCTACTTACGATCCTGCTCACTTGGGTAGGTTTCTTAAGCTTCCCCAGCCCTGCCTAGTTTCAGCCAGACGATGGCACACCAGCTGGCCTGTCTGTCTGGGCAGAGCCGACGGATGCCAGACGGAGCAGAAATGGCTGTGAGCCCAGCTCTATCCATCTCTTGGCCCTGACTGGGGGATGGGGGTCTGCCTGCCTGCTTGCCTGCTGGTGCTGCAGGCATAAGGGCTGAGGGCCCTGATGGTTTCCAAAGATGGGGGGCTCCTTGGACCTACTACCATATCGTAGCATGAGCCACGCTGGTCTCAGATCTCTAGGATCTCTCTCACTTGTGCTTTGTCTAGTAGGTCTAGAGTATAGAAAGTAAGTCCCTGGGGCAAAGAGTTGCAGGATTGTTTTAGACATGTATCAGCTAAATTTATCAAACCCTTCATTTCCACCTACTAAGATTCCACTGTTTCCTCAAAGACCAATTTAAGATCCAATTCTCTAACAACTGGATTAACCGTATTCTCAACTCCTACTTTCTCAGTGGCCACAGCACTTGCTAACAAAGCAACACGATGAACTTCCTTGGTGCTTGAGACCTGAGAGTTGGTGTACCTGTCTACTCTTAGCCTGGAGGTGGGGAGGAGAAAGTTGGGCTCAAGAAACCCTAAGAGATAACAGGATGCTACTGCTACCTTTCCAGATGTCTTGGTAACATGGGTCCATCAGGCCCACTACCTTATGGTCCAGCTGCTTTATCCCTTTTTGGCCAAGTCCCCTCTGTAGAGCCCACTCACCACTTGCGCTTCATGTAGGCAGCAGCTCGGTTTCCGTAGAGCATGGCATTGTGAGGAGCCCTCTGCACGGCTTTACTGTAAAGCTGAATGGCCTGGGTCCACTGCTGGCAGGCAAAAGCCTCATTGGCTTGCTGCTTCACGCGTTCCAGATATGGGGGCAACTCTACTTGGGGACTGAAGAGGAAGAGAGTCAAAAGAGGGCAGAACAGCCCTCAGGAGGTTTTTAAATTCTACCCTAAAGCCCATAGTGGCTTTCTTAGCCCTAGAATCTGCACTGTCATCTAGAAGAGGGGACCATTACTGTGAGAAGGAATAGGCACAATTCCGAACACTCTGAGCTGGTGAAAAATAAGAGAGGCAGAAATAATCAGACGCTTGGGCATGATAGTAGCTGATACCACCTGTCTCCATGCTGATCTGAACTTTACGATCATCCTGTTTCTCCTATGGGTCTCTTTATGAGGAATTCTGTTTCTCTCAAGGGATGAAAAATTTGAGCACCTATATATACAAAGTCCAGCATAGCGCCTAGCAGAGGACAGAATATCAACTGGATAGAGAATAATGTAATACGGGGAGGTATGCTTATGTGTGATCTCTTTTTGTAGAGTGCTCAATGTTAAAAGGAAGCTAGCTAGCCCCTGGGCCCTACTCCAGCTACCAAGGGACTAGAGCTTTAGTCTCAGCATGACTGGTATTCCCTGGGACCACTAGTCATCCTCTAAGTTTGTCTGACCCAGTCTCTGCCCTCTGGGATGTGTGCCTGATTGCAGGTTAGGAGGAAGGTTAATAGAACATGTTCTTTTCTCCAGCCCATACAGTGTAACTGAGGATGGAAGACTGGACAAGTGTGGCCTCACCTGACATGGCCTGTATTCTCTGGCAGACGAAAGCCATTGCTGTGAAGATGGAGGCCATTAGACACACCATTGGACACACCATTGGTGGACATTTTGCCATTCTGGACTTCTGGCAGGGATGGAGAGAAAGTAACAAAAACAACTCAGGAGGAGTTCCTAATTTCTTTTCCATAGCCTTTTGGCTTCCATCACAGGGTCTGATGGTTCCACTGTGTGACTATTCTCCCAGGGTAACACCCAGTGCTTGAGACCAACACACCAGCAGGCAACAGCATAAAGAAAAGCCTGCGCGCCCTCTGCTGGCTGACTGGGGACACAGTTTTAGTTTTAATTTTTCCCTTAGCTTGAGTACAGGATGGAAATGTGGGCTGGGGATGTGCCTCCATCAACCATAGGCACCAGGAAGAAGTCAATAAACAAGGATGAACAGAGGAAGGGCAACTACCTAAGGTCCTCAATAACCAGGCCACGGGAAGGACACATCTTTCCAGAGGAAGTGGAAAATGGCTGTGATGCAAAGCCTTGGGCAGATCTCTTTGACCTATTATTATCTTCTTACTGTAGCGACAGGGTCATTTCAGAGATTTCCTCCTTTTGGAGCATTGCAACCAGAGTCCAGAGTAAAGGGCAGGTTTATCAGCAGAGGTAGCAGGTGCTCAAGTCCCCCAAGTCACCTCAGCAGTAAGAGAGAACTTACCCCCTGAGGAATGGCATTTTCTAGGCAAGAGGAAGGTGTATGGCCGCTGCTTGTAGGTCAAGTCAAACAAATAGACCTAGAGTTGAGAAGCCAAGAAGAGAGATGGAGGATGTGAGGCAAGGATGTGGCTGAACCAATAGCAAGGTCATGGTGGCTCTCAAGAACTAGGGTCTTGCATGCAGTGAGTACTGATTATGAAGCAGATGAGCTAGCTTAGGAGGTATTTCCTGGAAGCGAACTTAGGGAGGAAACTATTCCTAGCTTCTGGTCCTTAGGGTGGGCTGTTTGATCTACCCAAAGCCCTGATGAATTGCTGTCATTAATTAGAATCATACGTTTAAATTGGAAAGGTCTTCAAAGATCCCAAAGTCAAATGTCTTATTTTACAGGTGAGAAAACTGACAACTCAGAGAAGATGCAATTTGCTTAAAGTAACACAATTGAGTTGGGCATGATGGTGCACGCCTATAATCCCAGCAGGCTGAGGCAGGAGAACTGTTGAGTTTGAGACCAGCCTGGGGTACATAATGAGTTCAAGGCCAGCCTGAACTACATAGTGAGACCCTGTCTCAAAAACAAACAAAAAATTAAAGTAACACAACTTCTCTCAGTAAGTAAATATTATCTATTATTAAACACTTTTCTTCTTTTCATTACTGAGGATTGAACCCAAGGTCTTCACAATGAGCTACATCCCCAGTGATTTTTAAAATTTTTAGACAGGGCCTTGTGAAGTTGTCCAGCCTAGGCTAAAACTTGCAGTCCTCCTGTGTCAGCTACCCAGTGTGCTGGGATTACAGGCGTACACTAACACATGCAGCTTCCAGCCCTTTGCTTTTGTATATATCACACGTTGTAAAGTCATCACCATTTCACCTGACATGTCTCCCATCAGCCTGGGGATGGATCATATTTGTATTGGTCCCCTCTATGTTTAGGATAATGCTAGTCACAGTGAGTGCCTAGTTTTTGAGAATGAATCAATCTATACAAGGATTATAAAATACCCTGAAAACACACAAAAAGAAGGTTTCGCAGCCTGCCATTATCAAAGAACATTTCTGAAAGCTGGCCCTAAACCACAGCCTGGCTAGAATCTTTGAGCCTCATTGATTTCCTCGTAGGAAAACAGAAGATAAGGAAACTGAGGCTCAGAAAAATGAAGAGACATGCTCAAAGTCACAGTAAATAGCTATTAAACAGAAGACAAATGTTTGAAGATAGGTCTGTCAATTTCAGTCTATGTTTTCTCTCTTTCTTTTCTTTTCTTTTTTTTTTTTTGGTACCAGGGATCGAAATCATGATCTTGTGCTTGCCAGACAGGTGCTGTGCTGCTGAGCCTGAGTCTATGTTCTTTTTTTTTTTTTTGGTTCTGGGAATCCAACTCATGACCATGTGCTTGCAAGGCAGGCACTTATGCCACTGAGCTAAATCCCCAGCCCCTGAGTCTATGTTCTTAACCACATTATCGTAACAGAAATGAAGGGGGGGGAGGGGAAGATCAGGGTAGCTATACTTCTCTAGGAATCTTTATGTCACTTCTGTATTTTGCCATAATATCATTTACAATGAGGCTGTTACTTTTGTCTGTCCCTGGGAAGTGACAAAAAGTACATAACCCTGACTGCTGGGCATGAGACGGTGGTGGGGCACAGCCACATTAGGCAGCTGAACTTACCTGCTCCCCCCCCATGTTGACTAGCAGCTCCGTGCCGTTAGGACTGAAGGTCACATAGGTGGCAACCAGCACTCTCAGACGGTTGTTATAGTCAGGCAGCTTCACTGGCAGATGCCCTGTAGAGAACAGACCAGTCATCCTAGAGTGCTGCTCCTAGTCCTTCTCAAAGGGGCAGGAGATTATGTGAAGATAGCCATACTGAAAATGTTAGCACTCAACATCATAGAAAGAGATACAGGTATTGACCCTTTACTATCAGCACTGGGTCAGTTGTTTTATATGCTTTATCTCAGTCATTAAAAAAAAACCACATTTTAGGGGCTGGGGATTTAGCTCAGTGGCATAAGTGCCTGCCTGGCAAGTCTGATTCCTGGTACCACCAAAACCCCCCAAAAACACCCCCCCCTTTTTTACAGAAAAGAAACTCATCAAGGTTAAGTAATTTGCTGAAGATTGCCTTGCTGATCAATGGCAAAATCAGGATTAAAATCCAGGTTGAACTAGGTGCGGTGGCACACACCTGTAATCCCAGCATGTCTGCAATCAGAGCACTTGGGAGGCTGAGGCAAGAGGATCATTGTGAGTGCCAGGCCACCCTGGGCTACAGAGTGAGTTCAAAGTCAGCCAGAACTGCATAGCAAAACCCTGTCTCAAAAAGACTAAAAAAAAAAAAAAAAAAAGAAAAAAGAAAAAGAAAAGGCCAAATCTGTCTGACTCTAAAACCCTCACTTGGGCCTGGGATTTAGCTCAGCACCATAAGCACCTGTCTGGCAATCATGAGGTCATGAGTTTGATCTTCAGTACCAAAAAAAAAAAAAGATGTGTTATGTACATGTGTATATGTAGTGACTCTCCACAATGAATGTAATCATTATGAACTGCAAACATGTACTAATAAACATTAAAATAATATCTTTTTAAAAAATCCTCACTTGTGCCACACTGTGCCCTTGGACTACCTCAGAAAGAGTCAGTATCCAGCTAAAAGTATGCAGCCAGAGCCAGGCTGAGGCCTACCTGCTACGTAATACTGGGCTGCACCATCCGGAAGGGGTTTCTGCCTGTCACAGAAGGTGTGCACACCTGCTGAGGGGCTCTGTTTCATGCTCTTTCTGGTGGGAAGGAAGATCACACAGGTTAGAATCCTAGCACTAACCCTGCCTACAAAGACCAGAGGCTTCCCTAGAGGAAGCCTAAATCTGTGTCCCTGAGAGACACAGAAGACACCTTCTTTCTTACCTAAATGACTCCCAGGTCCACCCACTAGACAGCTATGGACAGACATCATCGTGTTTTACCAAGGAGGTCCTGTAAACTGTCTGGATCCTCAGGACTACCCCATTATTCGCACTAACTCATGAGGAAGCTAAGGATAAGGGCCCACTTCAAGGCACACAGTGTGGGAGGGGCCTAGAGTCTGTGAATGAAAGTAAAGCAGACCACACACTGTTGCACCTGTCCCAAGAATCACAGAAAGCTCAGACTTCATGAGCTACTCAGGTCTGGGACTTGCTGGGGGCTGGGGGGGTGCTGTGTATATTTTACTTTTTCTTTTTTTTAAAAAAGAGTAAAATAAAATTCCATGTATAAGACTATAACTTTGTATACAATCAATGTTTTTAAAGTTCACATGCATATACACATAGACAAAAACATACTTTAAAAAGCAGAGATGGCAACGAGGGAATGTGGCAGCAGATTCCAAGGGACTTGCCCATGGGAGACTAAGTTGGTCATACCTGTGGTTATGGATCATGCGAATGTCGTAGAGCCTCACGAAGGGCCCACTGGCCCCTACTGCCAGGCAGTTGTTGTCCTGGGGATTGACTGTGAGGCACTTGGCTTCCACCAGCTGGCCGCAGTACTCTGTCAGATCAATCAGCACCTCTGAGTGTTTGCTGTTCTCCCGGAGGTCATACTGGCTGCGAGAGAGAAGAGAGTGAGGGGGTTCTGGTCCTTGCTTGGAAGGAAGGGAAAGAGCCAAATACTCCTTGGGCAAGGAGATTGGGAGGACTGGATGCCTTTGTAAATAATTAAAAATCACTTCCTTTTTTAATGTCCACTGTATGCCAGGTGCCTATAGCAGGCTTCACAGTTTTATTTCTTAGAATATATATATTGTACTTATTTTACAGGTATGGATATTATTGCTATTATTATACTACCACTAACACAAACTTAGTGAAAATGTGCTTAAAGCCAAGGACTGTGCCTTTTTTTACATGCATATTGAATTAAATCCTGTACCATCTCTACTCCCACTAGAATACTGAATTCCAAACAAGTTAAATAACCTACCTGGATGACACAGCTAGGAAGTGCACAGCAGATAAGTTACAAAACTTCAGTTAAACTACTTTGCTGCATTCCTTTTTGAACTAATTACTTTTATGAGACAAAAGAAGTGTGGAGGTGACAGAAAAGAGAATCTGAAGAATATCTAAGAGTTACCTAGAAATACCAAGGGCCAAGGTCAGTCTTGCAGTAAAAGTAATGCCAAGACTCCCAATAGCAGCAGCAAACTCTCACTGCTCCAACGAGGGGAACTTTCCTGTTGCCAACACACAGGTACATGGGAGAGTGGGAAGGGACAGTGCTCACACACTCACTCGCCTTTTGCCTAGACATCTGTAACAATCTCTTCACTGTTCGCCTTGTCTTTCCAAGCCATCTTCACCAGATGCTCATCCTAAAATAGTTTTTCATCATTCTTGTGCCCCCAAAATTGCAAATTCCTGAACACTTTTAGTATGAGTTTATTTTGAGTGTACTTTTACCAATCTCCACAGTCTGGTTTTTAAACCTGTTTCACCGGAATCCTTTAATCCTGTATGTGTCACTTTTATCCTTGCCTTCCCAAACTTTACTCATACTGGGGAATCCATTCTGTTTTTCCTTGCCCATATGAATCCCATCTGTTCTCACCCAGCTTATGTTCATCTGCTTTGAGGACATCTTCCCTGACTGGGGCGATGCCTAAGTCTTTAGGATCCTACCAAGTTCCTAAACACTCAGTTTCTACTCCTGGCCCTACCACAGCCTGGTCAGTCAAGGTCAACAAGTGCATCGTACAGTTGGTCATGCCACTGACCACCAAGTGTTTTGTCTCCTGTGGATCATGTTAAGGTTTCCTATTCTCTATTTCAACTTTAATGCTCAGATTGAAAAAGGAGATACTATGACTGATTATTCTATTTTATAGGTGAGGAAACAAAGGTTCAGGGGTCAAGTGACCTTAACCAGTCATACACTAAGTGAAAGGCCTAGGATTTGATTCCCAATTCGGTCTGACTTCAGTGGCATGCTTATAATTACTATTTTACAGTTCATATCACTTAGACAGATACTTCTCTGTAACAGGGAAGACAGCACAAAGGCCTACTCCAGGGAGGCAGATTAAAGCAGGTTGAAGAAATGAGGAAAGGCCGGGGATTTAGCTCAGTGGCTTAAGCGCCTGCCTGGCAAGCGCGAGGTCGTGAGTTCGATCCCCGGTACAAAAAAAAAAAAAAGAAAAAAGAAATGAGGAAAAAGTTCTAAGGTCACATCTGAAGAAACAACTTAAAGAAGAGCAGTGATAGCCAGGCCTGCCTATAGTCCCAGTTGCTCAGGCGGCGGAGGCTGGGATGGGATGATTGCTTGAGCCCAGAAGTTCAAGAACAGCCTTGCTGACATAACAAAACCCTATGTCCCCCACAAAACCCCGCAAAATGAAAAAAAAAACAAAAAAACCACCAAAAAACGGTGTAGGACACCACTCATGGTGTGGCTCTCTGTGGTAAAATGCTTACTTAACATGCTTGAGGCTCTAGGTTTGAGTCAAAGCATTAAGGGGAAAAAAAAGAGAAAGCAACAACACCTAAAATTTTAGGGAAGCAGAGGCAAATATAACAATATGGGGCATTGGAAATGGAAACAGTCTACTTTCTAATTTCTGGCTGGCTCTTCCTACCCTAGGCATCTGCTCACTGATCACTTGTTCAAGAGAAATGTGTCAAATGCCTCTATGTGCCAGCCACTGTCCTAGGGACACAACTAAGAACAGAGACTTGGAGTTACTCTAGACTTCATTACTCAGTGCATATACATACAAAAGTAAACCCACTAGTAAAAATAAAATAACATAGATAGTGATTAGAGTTATAGAGGATATAATTAAGGTGGCAAATCAGAATATCTTTTTTTTTTTTTTTTTTTGAGACAAGGTCTCACTGTGTAGTCCAGGCTGATTTTGAACTCACAGCCATCCTACCTAGACCTCCTAAGTGCTGGGATTATAGAGGAGTGCCACCACACCTGCATTTTCTTTTTTAAAACAAGATCTCACTGATATCTACCTTTTTTTTTTTTTTTTTTTGGTACTGGGGATTGAACTCACGACCTTGCACTTGCCAGGCAGGCTATATCTACTTTAAACAGGTTGATAGACAAGGTGCTTCTGAAAAGGTGACTCAAGCTGATCCTTTTGACAATAAAGAGTCAGATATAGAAAGAGCTGGGGACGTAGAATCTCAGGTAAAAGAAACAGCAAGTGTGAACAGTCAAGCAACAACAGACCTGAGCATGGGAGGTGATAAGAGAAGGCCCATGGGCCTGGAGGTGGTACAGGGGAGGGTAAAGAGAGAGGAGGGTGAGGGTGGGGTACGGAAATATTCCCAACTGGGTTTGTATATAGACAATTGCCCTGGGCAGACAAATGAAACTGGAAATCTGCTGGCAGGAGGGGCCAGGGTCATGAAAGGAAGCACAATGGGATGGAGAGTTACTCTGTATTAGGAGAAGCAAAGGTCAATCCATGCCCAGAACCTTACCGGATAAGACCATCCTCAGCAGCACTCCAGAACGTGTTGGGCCACATTGGTGCCGTGGCAATGCGTTTCACCCGGTTTGTGTGGTCTCCAAACATGTGGATAGTCTCCTTCACTGTTAGGTCATGAACATGTACCTTGGAGTCAGCTGCCCCCGTGATCAAGATGCGGTCCCCAGCGTGAGGCAGGAACTGCTCAGGACAGATTGAAGAAGGCATTGGCAGGCGATGGGAGTAGAGACGGTCAATGAAGGAGATAAGCCTGAATGTCATCGCCCCATTTCCCTCTCCACATCAGAAAAGAAGATAAGAAAATGAGCCCATCAAGCCAATTCTCCTAAAAAACGTTGGATGAGTAGTTGCCTGTAAGTCTAAAGGTCAAAATCAAGATACATACCTTTACATTTCCAGAGTGGTCATGACCTATCCCAAACTGGACTACTTGAGGTACCCTTTTCCTTTGATTCTTCCCCAAGAAAAAGCTGAGTAAACGGTAATCATAGCTGTTATCATTTACTAAAAATATACCATGTAGTAGACACAAGGAAAGTACATTATCTTACTGAAACTTAAAACAATCTCATTAAAGGTAAAGATTTGGATGCTGGAAATGTGGCTCAGTGGTAAGACATGTGCTTAGCATGCGTGAGGGTTCTGGATTCTATCCCTGGACCTCCCCAAAAAATTACAACAAAAAATTAAGGTTCTACACTAACACGAAATAGGACTACATTAAACCTAATTCTGGGGACTGGGGATATAGCTCAGCAGTGAAACACAAGGTTGTGAGTTCAATCCCCAGCACTGCCCCCTCCTCCAAAAAATAAAAAATAAACCTACTTCTGACTCTCACAGCCAAAATGCCTCATGATGATTATGCATTTATTTTTGGTTCAGGGATTGAACCCAGGGCCTCATGTATACTAAACATGTACTCTACCACTGAACTACATCCCCTACCTCATGACAGCTATTTAACAATCTAGGAATTAAGTAATTAATTCTACAATGAAAACAGAGTTATAAAAGCGTAGGTGTTTCAAATTGCTTCAACTGTTTCTGGAGAACAATCTGGCAATAGGTAACAAAAATAAAAGGACCTTTTTCTACCTTCTGACCCAAAAGTTTCACTTCTAGGAAATAATCCAAAAAAGGAAAAGGAATCCAAGCAGAAATACAAGCAGTATTCCTTACACTAGCCGAGCAGACACAGCTCAAATGTTAGACTTGGGGAATAGCTGGCTATCAAAAGATCCACCTCTCTGCAGGTATTATAAAGAAGGGGGCCCCACCACCCTGATGAAGTCCAGAAGTTAGTACTCCAGAGAACATCCAATATAAACAGAATAGTCATACTACTTTGAATAAGTTTTTAGAAAGTATTAATTCTATCACCTAACTTTTGTTTTTCTTTGAGACAGGGTTGGGCTATGTAGTCCAGGCTGGCCTCGAACTCATGATCCTCCTGCCTTAGCCTCCAGAGTGCTGAGATTACAGACATGTACCACCACGCCTGGCTTCTATTACCTAATTTTGAGAAGAAAGTATTTGGAGGTGGTGTTAGTTGGGTTTTTGTCTTACCCTAAGTTCAAAAGATTAAAATGTCTTGTTTCTCTTTTTAAGTGAAAAGTTCCTCTTAACTCACACCAAGGCTAAGTAGGGGTGTTGCTAAGTGGGGCTTCACTCTACATTTAAACAGATGAGACCCACTTGATTTCAAATGTTCACAGAAGAACAATTTTCTTTTTACATATATGCTTCTTCATTGCTCAGTAGGACAAAGGATGGATGAAACAGAATTCCTTTATGTTTAGGGATAATCAGTAGTCTTTCATACTGTCTGGAGATAGCATTTAACTCCCTGCACAGCAGAAATAAAAAGGTGGCCCTCATCACCTGTGGCTATTGCCATTCCTGTCACATACTGTAGTTGCCACCAGGGGGAGTGCATGGGTGAAGTACTGCAACTATATCTAGTGTTTTGACTACTTCACCAGAGCAGAATCTTTTTCCAGTTTTTTTTTTTTTTTTTAAACAGAAGAGGCTGACAGTCTGGGTATAAGCACTTTGCTCAGGATCTTACAATTAGGGAATTAAGCCTGTTGTCAAATTTTGGCCTCTGAATTTAACGTTTTGTGTTCTAAGATGCTAAATAGATGGCTCAGGTTTCCTTTCCTAAAGAGTCTGATTGCACAGATCAAAACTGAACCTAATACTTTTCAAGAGCAGCAGGTCAGGTAAGAGATTAAATGTCACTGTTTCATCTTAAAAATCACAGAAATTTGCCTAGAATGGGCCCTGGGAACTGGTGAGAATCAGAACTTGGGAAAGAGGTAGGGTTCAGGGAAAGAAGCAGGTTTTTAGTTCTAATCTAATTGATGGTTCAGGTACTTTGTCATTTCCCCTGACATTAATGAGGGAGATATTTCTTAGATTAGTGGGGCATTCTGTGGTCAGCCTTACTATCACATACCTCCATTACAAACTTTCAGAGTTGGAAAGGCCCTTCCTTACAGGTTACTTCCTCTGACCTTAAACCTAGCAGACAAAGTACCCAATGTATGGACAATCTCAAAGCTATGATATTTACATATCCACAGAAGGCTGTTCTACCTTTTTCAAATAGCCCTATGTGTCAGACAATTCTTCCCTTCCTCAGAGCCACATGTGCTTCTGTGGACTCCTACTCATTTGTCCTAAGTTTGTTCCCTATAATCAAAAAAGACAAGTCTCATGTCACTTTCACATAATAGGTCTTCAATGGTCTATAAGTGCCTTTCCAATCTCTTTTCAGCCTGGTTCCCCTCTACCAATAAGTCAAAAGATTTATTTCTTATAAAAAGATGGAATAACTAAAAGAACCTGTGTCAGATGCTTTTTTAAAAAAAAATTTTTTTATTTTTTGTCTTTTTGAGACAGGGTCTCACTATGCAGTTCAGGCTGGCCTCGAACTTGCAATGATTGTCCTGCCTCAACCTCTCAAGTGCTGGGATTATAGGAGTGCGTCACCACACCTGGCTTTGTGTCAGATTCTTTAAAAAACTAGCTTAAATGTTGCATGCTTTCTTTTATATGAGAAATCTAAAATATAAAGAGCAAAATAAAAGATCAATAATAGGAAAAAGGTAGGCAGAGCTTTTGCAAAAGGGAAGAAAGGGGAGCAAAAGATGGAGGGAAGGCGGAAAGGGAGCGATGAAAAAGAGTATGTATTATGTACATGTACCAATAGCCCATGAGGAGCATAACCATTATGTACTACAAGCATGTACTAATAAAAAAAATTGAAAAAAAATTTCAGGCTGAGTCTAGTGGGACACGCCTATAATCTAAGCACTTTGGGAGGTTGAGGCAGAAGCATCACAAGTTTGAACCCAGCCTGGGCAATTTAGCAACTCAGTAAGACTGTCAAAATTAAAAGAGGATGGGAAAAAAAAATTAAAAGGGGTTGGAGATGTACTTTAGTGAGAAGGCCCTGAGTTCAATCACCAGTGCCATAAAAAAGGAGGGGGAAAATAAAAGACGGAGGAGAAAATAGGTTCAGAGAAGTCAGGTGATTTGTTTACTTCATATGATTTCCATGAAGCAGACAAGGGCATCAATCCTAGATCTCTAATTCCTAAATTTGTGCTCAGAACCATTCCCCCATCATCACTACTCATAAATATAAATCTGTCCTGAGATGACTTCTTGGCTCTAAAATAGGAAGAAGAGCATGGAAAAGAGAGGGTTTTAAGAATCTACATGAGATGCTCAGACCACAGGGTACCTGTGACCCCACAGGGTACATGGGACACACACATGGCAACATGACAATGCCCATAGCCCAACATTCCTTTTACTTGCTATGGCTTTCACACTCACCTTGACAGAGAAGATATTTGCAGTGTGTCCTGTGTGCATGGAGAGCAGCTTCTTGTGGTGCAGTGGGTCCCACACAATTGTGTGCTGGTCATCGGAACCAGAGGCCAGCAAACTACAAGCAGAGTGAGAGGCTCTGACCTCTTCTCAAGTTCCCCAGTCCCTTTCCCACTTTCACATTCCTGAGGAGTCGGGCCACACAGAACTCAAAGAACAGTAAATGTGACAGAATTTAAGGTTATTTTATAAATATTAGTAGTTTTTCTTCTATTTTGTCCTAAGAATTTCTCAGTATGCCTAATATACTGACTTATTTTAAAAAACAGAGTGTGGATGGTCATCCAAATTTGCATCCACCTGGGATTAATGGTTTAACCGTGTGTTGATAATTACGGGGTATGCTTAAGAAGGGCAATGGTATCTCTTCACTTTGATTTGCTCTGTTCCTTAGATCACCTTAGAAGAAGGAATCCTCTTCTCCATGGCCCTTACCCTCTTTTCCACCACCCTCTAGATCATACTTACTCTCCTTTTTCATTCCACTCCAGACAATTGACACATCCTGAGTGACCCTGAGGAACAAGAAGACAGCTAGTTAGAGGTTCTCCTAGGGAAGTCAATAGTGAGAAGTAGAACTGAGCACATGAACTGGCCTTTCTATCTTCACTGCTTTCCAGAGACACGTTGATGGCCAGAACTGACTAAATTGCTTGCCATCTTACAATATATAAAGTACTTTCATACTCACAATTTCATTTGACACTTGGAGCTTTAAAGGACACATTTCATCAATCCCATTTTGCAGAAAAGTTAACTAAAATTCAGATAGCAATTAAGTAGTAGAACGAGATCCAAAAGATCTTTTACTATTAAAACGGGTATGTCAACAGTCCCTTCAAGGGACAGCCCTTGCTATAGAAAATTTGCTTAGAGGACCATCTGGTCCAACAAAAGGATAATCTTTCAATAATTTAGGACATGTTTATCAAGCACTTACACGACATGGCACATGACAAGTACTGTTCAGATGCTAGGGTACACCAGTGTCCAAAGTAATGTCCCTGGTCTTTGGAAGCTTACTTCATGCAAGGAGAATGGGCTACGGTCTTGATCTTGGGGATGTGAACTGAGAAACATAGAGAGACTGAACTATTTTTAGGAGACAATGAAG
>PVJX010026378.1:0-25915 GCA_004027295.1 Dolichotis patagonum | reverse complement strand
TTACAGTTTAATAATAATGACAATACAACATAATAGAACTTGTGGGACACAATGATAACAGTCTTAAGAAGGAAATTTATAGCAGCAAATGGCCATATCAGGAAAACAGAGCAAGTACATAAAAACAATTTAATGTTGAACCTCAAGCTTCTAGAAAAAGGAAAGCAGGCTAAACCAAAAGCTCATTCAAGGGAGGAAATTATAAAGATGACAGCAGAAATTAACACACTGGAGACTAAAACAAAATACAAAGAATCAATGAATCAAAGAGCTAGTTCTTTGAAAGATTAAATAAAATTGACAAGTCCTTAACCAAACTTATCAAAAAAAGAAAGGCCCAAATCCATGCAATTAGGAATGTAGTAGGTGAAATCACAACAGACCCTGCAGAAATCCAGAAAATCATCTACACCTGCTTTGAAAACTTGTATTCTAACAAGATGGAAAACACAGAAGAAATGAAGATCCCTAGATAGATGAACTACCAAAGTTGAATCAAGAAGATAAAATCCTAAATAAGCCAATATCAATAAAGGAAATCAAAGATGGAAGTAAAAATTGATCAACAAAGAAAAAAAGCCCAAGCCCTGATGGATTCACTGCTGAATTCTACAAGAAATTTAGTGAAGACATAACACCACTACTTCTCAAACTCTTTAATTAAAACTAAAAGGAAAGCAATACTCCCAAATTCATTCCTGGAAGCAAGCATTACCTTGATACTGAAACCAGAGAAGGGCCTAACTAAGAAAGAGAATTACAGGCTAATCTCCCTAATGAACACTTATGCAAAAACCCTCAGTAAGATACTGGCAAACATTCTGGAGCAAATCATCAAAAACATTACATACTATGATCAACTGGGATTTATCCCAGGGATGCCGGGATGGTTCAACACACATAAATCCATAAATGTACTACATCATATTAACAGAGCCAAGGACAAAAATCATATGATCATCTCAATAGATGCAGAAAGCTTTTGACAAAGTCTAGCACCCATTCATGATAAAATTCCTACAGAAAATTGGAATATATGGTCTTTATCACAATCTGATAAAAGCCATCTATGACAAACCAGCAGCCAATATCATACTAAATAGACCAAAACTGAAAGCTTTCACTCTAAAATCAGGAACAAAACAAAGATGTTTACTGTCTCCACTCTTAATACAGTCCTAGAAACTTCAGTTGGAGCAATTAACAAGACAAAGAAATAAAAGGAATAAAGTTAGTAAAGGAAGAAGTTAAAACTACCATTATTTGCAGATGACATGATACTCTACTCAAAAGACCCCAAAAACTCCACCAAAAGACTACCGGATTTAATAAACAAATTCAGTAAAGTACCAGTTACAAAGTCAACACTCAAAAATCAATAGTCTTCATGTACACAAATAACAAACTCACTCAGAGAGAAATCAGTGAAACAATACCTTTTACAATAGCATCCAAAGAAATGAAATACCTAGGAATCAATCTAACAAAGGATACAAAAGAGCTCTACACTGAAAACTACAGTATTCTGAAAAAGTAGACTGAAGAGGATATTAGAAAATGCAGAGATATCCCATGCTCTTGGGTAGAAAAAACAAATATAGTGAAAATGGCCATACTTCCAAAACTGTTACACAGATTCAATGCAATCCCAATCAAAATTCTAAGAGCATATCTCATAAATTAGAGAAAACAATCCTAACATTAACCTGGAACCAGAAGAGACCTAGAATAGCAATGGCAATCCTCGGCAACAAAGACAAGACAGGGGGCATCACAATCCCTGACTTGAAATTGTATTATAAAGCTACTGTGATAAAAAGAGTAGTACTGGCAAAAAAAAAACAGACCCGAAGATCAATGGAACAGACTAGAAGATTCAGGAACAAGTACAAACACAATTAGCCACCTTATCTTTGGCAAAGGTGCCAAACACATGCATTGGAAGAAAAATAGCCTCTTTAATAAATGGTGCTGGAAAAACTGGCTCTACACATGCTGAGGATTAAAATTGGACCCATATCTTTCATCATGTACTAACCTAAAATCAGAATGGATCAATATCTTAATATTATAACAGAAACATTAAATATGCTGGAAGACAGAGTACAAGACACTTGCCTTCAATTGTCTTGAAGACACTGGTGTAGGCAAAGACTTTATGAACAAAACCCAGATTGCACAGGAACTATTGCAAAGAATCAATAAATCAGATCTCACCCTACTGAAAAGCTTTTGCACAGCAAGAGAAACTACCAACACAGTGAAGAGACAACCCACAACATGGGAGAAAATGTTTGCCAGCTGTTCTTCAAAGGATTATTATCAAGAACATATATAGAACTCAAAAAAATCAGTCCTCCCACATTTAAAGACCCAATCCAAAAATTGGGTATCTGAAATGAATACACATTTATCAGATAAAGAAATACAAACAGCAAATAGATATGTGAAAAAATGTTCAACATCATGGGTCATTAAAACCCATGCAAATTAAAACAACACTGAGGTTCTACTTCATGCAGAAAAAAAAATGGCTAGTATCAAGAAATCAAGCAATAACAAATGCTGGAGAGGCTGTGGGGGAAAAAGAACCTTTCTCCACTGTTGGTGGGAATGCAGACTGGTGCAATCACTGTGGAAATCAGTGTATAGATTCGTCAAAAAACTAAGACTAAAGGTCTCATTCAACTCAGCTATTCCCCTTCTGGGTATCTTCCCAAAAGAATTAAAAACATCACATCACAGTGATATATGTACACCCATGTTTATAGCTGCACAGTTTATAACAGCCAGATCTTGGAAACAACCTAAATCCCCTTAAACTGAGGAATGAATAAAAAAGGTGTGGTATTTTTATACAATGGAGTACTACTCAGATGTAGAGAATGATAAAGTAGACACTTTTATAGATAAATGGATGCACCTTGAGAACATACTCATTAGTGAAGTAAATAAAACACACGTGTAAGCATCATAGTGTTTCATTAGTGTGACAAGCTTTAAGAAAAACTGCATGTATACGTGTATGTATCTGTATATACAAAAATACTTAAGATAGTTATACTACTGATTTCTCTGAGTTCACTGAAGAGAAAGATTTATACTAATAATGTTCAGACAATTGAAGGCAGATGTCTTGTACTCTGGGCGAATGATTTGTGAATGACAATGTGCAATGTATGTGCTATTGTTACCCCTTGATTGATGTGCTTTGTAATTTTGTTGTTGTTTTTTCTTTCTTTTTATCTATGAATAAAATGGATTTGAAAAAAAAAGGAAGAAAAAAAATTAAAAGCTTTTGAACAAGAAATAAGCCTTTCCTGCAAGTCAGTGCCATGCATGGGCCACTGTGGGGAGAGCCAGACATCAGCCTTTCCCCATGAATCAGCGCCATTCACACACTGTGGGGAAAGAGAACAAGAAGTCACTGAGAAGGAAGCCCTCCATGCAAACTGGTGTCATAAGCAGTTCACTAGTGGGAGAGCCAGATGCCAGCCCATTCTGGTGTGTGGGCTGGGAAACAAGAAGAATCAACACACCTATCCACCCACCCACCCCATTGTAGACAATCAGCTGAGCCGGAGAAACACAGACTGCAACGATAGCTATTGAGGTAAAATACAATTTAATGCTTGTTTCACTGACTTTGCAGGTCTAAAGCTGGTAGTCTGATCATCTATTCAAAGGACAACAATATACAATGTAGCATCTATGGGGGATCACCTTCTGAAAGTGGTAGTCTTTTTTCTGAAGGTAGTAGCCATTCCTTATTATCTTGTTTTGAAGTTCTGTATCATTTTCAATGTTTTGGGGGGTTGGGTTTTATTTTTTGTTTTATTTGATTTTATTATATCCTATGGATGGGTAGCTATTTCAAAGATAACAATACACGTTATGACAGCCATTGTTGATTTCCTATTATCTTGCTTTGAAATCTTCTACTGCATTCATTCTTTTGTTTTTATTGGTTCTATTGTTTTCTGTTTTGTTTGATTTTTACTATGTCTGAAGGTATCTGCAGCTATTTTGAAGACAACAAGAGGCATTATGGTAACAACTGTTGATTTCCTATTGATTTGAAGTCCTGTGTCACTTACACTGGTTTGTTTTGATTGGCTTTATTCTGTTTCATTTTGCTTGGTTTTATTCTCTTTAAAATAAAAATTTTTATTTTTATCTTTTTGTTTTTGTTTTTTTATCGGTACCAGGGATCGAACTCACAACTGCCTGCTTGCAAGGCAGGCGCTTATGCCGCTGAGCTAAATCCCCAGCCCCTAAAATAAAAATTTTAAAAAATTAAAAGGCTTTTCTGATCAATAACAATATATGCACCTGACCAGGAACATGAACTTGGTTTGAAACTCTTATTAATAATGCATCTTACACAGCTTTCAAGTGAGACAATTATACACTAAGGAATTTTAGAGACTGAGACAATTTAATCTGAACACTAGAAAGACTAGAGAAAGTACTATTAACATTAGAAATGTAAACAATCAGATTTTTAACACAATTCAATGGATTTTATTTAAAATATAGAGATGAAAAATAAAATATAGAAATGCCATTACAGAATAATATGCAGTAAAAGGTACAAATACATCTTTCAACAGACTAACCTCCAGTAGCCAAATCAAAATTCTTTACTATTTTCAATAAAAAAAATTACTATAGAAATAAAAGTATAATGACAACAAAGAAATCTCTGTATGTATTTCTAAAACTGAGGTCATGTGATAACCAAAGCTCCATATGCTTTCCTGTCATTTTTTCAAATGTTCTTGTTGTCCCAGCCAAAGGCTAAAAGGTGTCACTGTTTGTCCACAGTATTTAAGGCTAGACTGAGTTTACTCGTTCTCCACATGAGCCTGGAAACTACAGCAGTGAGATGAGACCAGTCTGGATCCTTCAGTAACCCCTGAAAAGGGCACTACTCCAGAGTCTATCAGACTCACAGAGGATTTTAACTGAAAACCTCTAATAATTTCAAAATTTTCTGTTACCTCAACAAAGCTTAGGTTATCTGGGCTCACACATCTCAGGAAAATTAACAGTCCATGCTGAAAAGGCTAGAAACAGTTTTACAGGCTCAAGAAAACTAGAGTACTGGCATAAAGAAAATGAACTTTGGAAAAATATGTGAGTAACTTCTATCATTGCATTTCTAAGATAAACTATATATACAGGGTCACACAATGGTATTAAAAGCATGGGGGAAAGTGATCTAATTAACCAAGGACACGAATGTTGGCAGTATTTTTAAATGTTAATTTTTAGTGTTTTGTTTTGTTTTGTTTTGTTGAGACAGGTTTCACTATGCAGTTCAGGCTGGCCTTGAACTTACTTTGTAGCCCACGCTGGCCTCGAACGCATAGCAATCCTCTTGCCTCAGCCTCCCAAGTGTGGAATTACAGATGTGTACCACCACACCCAAAATAATTTACAGTTTTAAAATGGCAGTTGAGACAATTATTTCCCCATACAGAAGTCTAAAAAATTTCATGGTTACAGAAACTAAGATATTTGATCTACATCCCTAAATACTGTCTAAACTTGATTAAAGCTGCCAAATCAGTCCAAACTGGGAGCAGGATAAATTACAGAAGAAGCCACAAGTGAAAACTAACTGCAAAGCCTGCTCAAACAAGGTACATCTTCAACAGTACCACTAGCATGCTTCTTTAAACAATAAATGGACACTTGTTACCTAAAACAAAGGAGATGTAGGGCAAAGACTGACCAAAAGCCACAGCAGGAAATTCAGTAGAAATGCAGAAAAGAAAAGTAGTTGCCTAAAGCAACAAGTATCAGAAGCAATGGCAAAAATATACCCTTAGAAAAGAAACCTATTAATAATATAAGACAGGACAATCTCACTACATGGAATACAAGGAACATATAAAGTTACTGCCTAATTTGTAAAATTTAAAAACATTAAAAGAAAAAAAAAAGAATCCCTCAAAGTCCATCGAAATTCACCAGGAAAAAGACTGTAATGAAACATCTGAAAAGGAAAGAAAAAAATGAGGAAAAAGTATTGGGGGGACAGACTGGAATGGAGTAGAGTAACAAAAAAGGGAAATTAGAATCAGTGAACAGTACTTAAACACACATAGTGGAGAATAAAAATCAAGAAATTATCCTCAAATTTTTCAATATTAAAACTCAAAAGACACTGAGAGTAACCTAGAATGATCAACACCACAGAATATTTACTGTAGGAAAGTTAATCAAGTATGCACTAATTAAAGAACCATAATAGTGAGTAACCATGGCAATTAAAGGTACAAACAAACCAACAACAACAAAAACGCCAACCTCAGATTTCTGCACAATATTAAGTGCCCAGTAATTTCTACAAGATATTTAAGATTTAAAAAAAAAAAGAGCCACAGATCATATAACCTGCCAAAAGCTATCATTCAGTACAAAGGTCACTAGATACAGCATTCTGAAAACAGAACTCAAAACATATTTTTTGCCCAAGACCCCTCCTTGAGAAAACCTGTATGATGATTTTGAAGCAAGCCAATAAATAGCTAAAAAATCATCACAAGAGGATTGGCAGAGAGTGCTGAGTATTTTAAACTTTAGAACTAAGATAAAACAGTCTAGGGTTGAGGTTCAGTGGCAGTGCTTATCATGCTGGAGGCCCTGGGCTCAATCATGAGCACATGCACCTGCAAACACACACATGCATACATGCAGCCACAGATGAAAACATGACAGGAGCTAAGAGTGACAAATCTGAGTATAAATATTTCATTCCTTTTTGGATATGTTCTCAACATAGAAATAAAATCTTGAGGGGGAATGGAAACAAGATCATAGCCAAAGAAGTCTGCAGCTTGCATAATTTTAATGCTGAAAGTTAAATTCACATAAAGCTGACAAATCAAATGATGTGAAAATAAGCACAAATAGTACAAAAGGAAAAAAGGAAGATAACGTTATTAATTAATAGCAGACAGTAAGGAAAGGGAGAACAAAACATAAGCTAATCTTATCCCAGTTCGTGGCAGAAAACAAGAGTAAAATAAATGCTAGAATAAAACTACAAAGCTTAAGATCAGAAAGTGAACATACTAAAAAAAAGTAAATATATTCATAAATCACTAAAAGCAAAAATACAGGAGTGGATGCATCACAGTGGTAATATATGTTTACTTAGCATGAACAAAGCTTTAGGTTAGATCCTCAGTATGGAAAAAACAAAAACACATCCTATAACAAGACTAAAAATTGAAACCAAGTAGAAAAATATAGTAATGCAACAGAGCTCAGGCCTATCATAAGCAAACTAGCTTACTTTTTAAAGAAATATTTTCAAAATGAATCTCAAAAGTAAAATTCAATTCACTAATATACAAAGAACTCAAGTGATCCTGAAAAGCGGAATATAAAAGAAAAGGTGAAGATACTAGATAAAATGAAAACAAAAAGAAAGCAGAATTCAAAATTGTAATACCAGATAATATGGAATTTAGGCTTAAAAATATTAAATAAAAGCAAAAGGCACACCTTATGGTAAAAGGTACAATTCAAAATGAAGATGCAAGTTTTAGCAAAAACACCAAGCACCACAACAGTAACATCCTGATAGCTGAAATCATAGTAGTTCTACATAGAAATGAAATACATCAGCAGAAGTCTTTAATTCACCTCTTTTAGCCCATGACCCGAGCAAATAGACAAAAATGGTTAAAAATGAAAATCTTAATAAAATAGCTATTTACGAACTGTAGATACAGTTCAGATTGTACTTGCCTAAAATATATGAGGCTATAGATTTACTCTCCAGCACACACACACACACACACACACACACACTACTTAATAATATAAACCTGGTCAACACATTGAACTCTGTACTGTAAAACAAAAATGTGCCTTTTTAAATGCTAGTAGAATGTTCATGAATACTCACTATAAAAAAGGCCACAAAGCAAATTGGAAAAAATTTTCAGAACACAAAAATAGTATTCTCCAATCTCAGTGTAATATAATTATGAACAAAAGTGCAAAAAGAAACAGCTTCACTATCTGGAAATTTCAAAATTCTAGTAACTCCTTAGGTTATAAGGGATATAAAACTGAAATAGAATTTCTTGAAAACAAAAAATCATTACATCAGAACTGAGAGACACAGCTAAAACCAAGTTCAAAGGACAAGACACATAAAATATGAGACAAGGAACAAAAACAAAACTACAAAGAAATAAGGCAAATTTTTGAAAGAAAAAATATTAAGTACAATAATAAATATAAAAGTTGGGTTTTTTGGTAGCAAAAACTAAAAAAGATAAAACCGTTAGCTAGCAAAAGATAAGAAACAGGAGGTACTGTTTGTAATGACAGTAATGCAAAAGACTAGAAAGCCTGAAGTGAAAAGAAACACTATAGCTTTAAAAGAATACGTATAATAATTTGTTCTTTGTGTAAAAAACAGAAAATAAAGATCTAAAATTACATCTTCTTGTACATACAAAAAACTTTTCTAAAGAACTGATGGTTTTCAAATCTGGTAGTAAATACAGTCAGCAAACCAACAATTTGAAATGTTATGCTTATTTTTTCATATGAAGACATTGGAAGAGCCATAAAAAGCACCATTATTTACACAAGGAAAATATTATTCAGAGAAGGCAGTTCCTGTGCTAAGACTTAAAAGATGAGTTACAGATTTCCCATGGAAAAATAAAGCACGTTCCAGATAGAGTAGAAAGCAATGGTAAAGTCATGGGAATGAAGAGAGTGAAAGGTATTTAAAAAATCATTACAAATTAGGATTTTTCAAGAGGAAGAGCAACTAGAATTAAGGCCCAAGAAGTCGAAAACAAGCTAAATAAAAAGGAACATTAAATACCGTGCTAGGAAATTTTATAACCTTCTACATAACAAACATTGTGCTAAGTACAGGGGACAGCAAAATAAACATGGCTTTTTTCCTGCAGTTTACAGTATGGAGGCCAATGTCAGGGAATCTAAGGAAAAAGTTTCTGTAATAGTTTGATGCCATAACCTTTTTTGTCTCCATCTCTATGCATATACTGTTATCTATCAGAAATAAGCATTGTTTACTCCCTTTTCTTACCCATTCTTTGTCTAGCTTACTCCTTTTTTGGAACTCAAGATTACACAACCCTTTTCCATGCAACATTCTCTCGTTCCAGACACTAAACCTCACCACATCTTCTATGTTTAAAAGCATGCAGTGCTTCTTCTTAATAACTGCACTTAGAATTATTCATCTTTCTTCCTCACTGAATTTTAAGATATGTGAGTGAGTAAAGCTAAGTCAATCTTGTTTACTTCTAAATTTTATCTCCAATGCCAATCACAGTACACAGCAGACACACAACAAATTATTCAATTAATGAATTTTAGAACATAATTACATCTTTCTAGGTCATTACATTGATTGTTATTATATTTATATGCTTTAGGTATACAAGACTGGGGTCTATCTCTCACAGCTTTAGAATGCTATGTATTTTAAATGTTTGCACCTTTTTAAAAAACTTTTTTCTCTCTCAAACCATATACTGTCATATCCTACTACTTTCTAGTCTGTTTCTAACAGATTCCAGCTAGGATTAATTTGCAATGTTCTATTATGTAACTAAGCAGATAAATTCAGTAATAAGAAATATGACAGGAATAAAATAAAATAATCGCTTACAACGGTTTTTAAGTTTTTTTAAATTTTTTGTTTAGTTTTTTGAGGCATGGTAGGCAGGGGTATCTGTAGAAAGATGATCTTTTATAGGTAAACTACTAAAAAATCACTACATGGTTTCTTCTGTTAACCAAGTCTTTTATTTTTGCTACCTGGTTTATTCTAACATGTTTACTAAAAGTAAGCCTAATAATTGCTACTGTAGGATTTCATTCAAATAAAAACAGCTAAAAAATATGAAAGCAAATCTTCTGTCTCGTACAGTTAAAAAATTACATGAAAACTATTAATCCAGATACTGGGGTGATGTGAATTTTCATCAATTCAAGGTGTACATTCCCCAGTCTCCAATTCTATATATTTGAAAATGGAATGTATCTCACAATTAAAACTAAAAACATTTTTTCATCTTAGTTGCACATAAGATAATGGTGCATCTCATAACTGACAGTATATAGTACACTGAATTAAGTACATTACTTTACTATCCACAAATCATAAAGTCATCTTTATCTGTATGACTTTCTCAATTATACAATTCATATAGATAATTATTTATTCAACATATTAAAATTCCCTCTCCTTTGCTCCACTAAAATCAAAAACCAAATGCTCCTATTAATGTTGATGAGAGATTTAAAAAATAATTAAAGCATTTGGTTTCACTGTGAAATCTTACTAAGAGATCATTCATCTTTACCAATGAATGGGTCAAATCAAAATTTTGCCGAAGATATTCTCAGAATCCTTATCTTTGGAGAAAATATCTTAATTATGCTGTATACAAGTCAACAATAGCTAACAAAACTATTTTCTCACTGTAAAATAAACAGAAAGACATTCCCCTTAGGTTCCTAAGATAAAAAGATAGTGTGTGGTTCCTTAAATGTTCAGGTGAAGCTTTTACAGTCATATAAAACAAACCAGTATGTAACTGAGTATGTCTTGAATTACTAGCAACAAAAGTATTAACGTTATCTCCAATTCTATGTAATGAACTGCTAGGTAGGTTATCTTATCTCTAAACTATCACAATAACCCTAATTAACTTAAAAATTTTCATTTAAACCTAACTGTAAGAATTACAGATTAGTATAATCTTCACAAATACACATATAAAAATTTTCAAGACCCTGTATCATTTATTGTATTTTCTCCCCAGAGGTAAAAATGCAAACTAATTGTTTATGGTTAGTATCGTATCCACAGATATTATTTTTATTCTTAAATATTTTCTCTTAAGACAGGTAAATATCAGGAGAAATAGTTCTTTCAGCACTAAATAAGGACAAAAATAATGAGAAACAAGCTCTAGAAATCATGCTAATAATGACCATGTAGTTAAAAAAAATTTAGAAGAGATGCCAGTTTTAAAAACAATTAAATAAAAACTTTGACCATATAAATATCACTACACAGTAACAACACTAACATTACATTAATATTTACCTTTGTCTAGGAACTATGAAGAGTGCTCGTACCAACTTCTTCCTGTTTGCTTTTGTGTTCATGTTCATGCAAAAATCCATTGCTGCCTACAGGGGAAAAGAAGCAAACTTTTTTCTTAAGAAAACCTCAATTTAGCTACCAGAAGCAGAAAACCTGCCTACTACAAATTTTACCTGTACTTAGACATTTCAAAATGATTTTAAGACACTAGTATTATAATACATTAAAACTGTAAAGACCACTAAGCTCAAAAGCCTCTTCTCTTCATACATCTAAAAATAAATGCTTCTTAAAAGCAACCTAACTTCAAGGGGCTAGCTCAAAGCTCTACCATGAAATATTTGGCAAACAACTGTATGAAAAGTACAAGCAATCTTTTTTATTTTCTTTTCATGATACTAGGGATTAAACCCAAGTCTCATGCATGGTAGGCAAGCACTCTACCACTGAACAACAACCCAGCCCAACAATCAATGTTTTTTAGGGACAGTAAATCAAAGTTTAAAAAAAACCAGAGTAGTTTTCTGATAGTTAGAAATCAGCAAAAATCTTTACCAAGAGCCAAGAAAATTATTAATGCTAATAAGGAAAATAAAAAGGCAGCATTTTAAAATGTGCCTAGGGGCCAGGGATTTAGCTCAGCAGTGTAAGTGCCTGCCTGGCAAGCGCGAGGTCATGAGTTCGATCCCTGGTAGCAAGACAAATAAATAAATAAATAATGTGCCTAATATTTTAGTACGCCTAATGTGAGTATGAGGGAAAAGCTAGGAAAAGCATGTTCTAAAGTCTCTAGAAAACAAAATACAAGTAACTGGTACAGCACTCCCTTGGTATCCATGGGAAATTAGTTCCAAGATCTCTATGGTTACACAAACCCTTGTATAAAATGGCATACTATTTGCACATGTTCCCATATATTTTAAATCCTCACCAGATTACTTACAATAGCTAATATAAGGGAAATGCTATGTAAATATTTGCTACATTGTATTGTTTAGGGACTAATGGCCCCCCCATTTATGTATGTGTTCAATACAGATGTAATTTTTTCTACATATATTTACTATATATTTACTACATATGTTTTGCTGAATCATGTATGCAGAAGCCCCAGATATAGAGATGCCTGCACGTAATTTAAATCGTTTGAGTTTTATGAACATGAAAAAATAATAAACATTTTTCTTGTCACAATAAGCAAAGGTCAAAGGTCAGTTAGGTAGCCAGGCGTGGTGGCACACTCCTGTAATCCCAGCACTTGGGAGGCTGAGGCAGGCTGATCGTTGCAAGTTCGAGACCAGCCTGGGCTACAAAGTGAGCCCAAGATCAGCCTGAACTGCAGTGAGACATTGTCTCAAAAAAAAAACAAAAACAAAAAAACGTCAGTTAAGGTATACACACACAAGTGTTCAAAACTCTCCATAGATTAGGATTTAGTAAAGCTCATGGATGCCTAGTGCACACTATAAGGATGCAGTAAATACACAGACTAAATGAATAGAAGACTACATATATGGTCTTTGAAACTTAAAACATTTTTGAATAACACAAGAAAAGAGTTAACTTATTTTCACATTTACGGCTTAAGGAATTAAAATCTAGGAAAGCAAACATATAGGCCTTTACCCTAAGATCTCTACATACACATACACACACACACACACACACACCCCAACACCCCCCACCCCAGGAATCAAACTCAGGGCCTTGGGTTTGTCAGGCAGGCACTTATGCCATTGACCTACATCCCTAGCCATCCTCTTACATATGAAATACATAAAAGAAAAAAGGGAGGGTGCACCTGTAATCCCAGCACTTGGGAGCCTAAATCAGGAGGACTGCCTCAAATTTGAGGCCAGCCTAGGCTCCATAATGAGTTCAAGGCCAGTGTGCACTACATACTGAGACCCTGTTTCAAAAACAAAAGGAGTGGCAGAGTGGGGTGGGGACACAACACGTTACAAGCAATCAATGACTTCAAGTATAAACCAAGAATTTTAAATTGCTCACTTACATATAAATGGTAGAAAAATTTCCTGTTGACTTTCATTCTGGTAATTTTATTTTAAAAGTTTAAAAGTGAAACTATTTCTTCAGTGTATTTGAGGAAAAGAACTGACATTACGAGTTCAGAGTCTATAAAGAATCTTGATTGGCAGAAACATAAAGTTGATGAACAAGCAAATTCTTTATCCTTTTAGTACAAATTAAGTTCAAAGATTTAAGGGAGACAAACAGCCATCCAAACCACATTACCCAAACTACAACAGGCCAGTTATGGTGGTGCACATCTGTAATCCCAGCAATCAGAGCATCATGAGGTAGGAGACTATACTATACTGGGCTACACTACACTCAGCTCAAGGCCCTCCTGGACTGTACAGTGAGATCCTGTCTCAAAAAAAAAAAAAAGAAAAGAAAAGAAAAGAAAAACTACCAATGAATTTATATATACATACAATATAATGTATACATAGGTAAAATCAGATGTTTAGATCATGTTATGGTTCTATATACTCTCAGAAAGCTTTTTAACCTCATAGCCATAAAATGAAGCCTAGAAAAATCTTTTCAGGATTTTAGAAATGACCCAGATCATTTCTAAGAATATTTTCATATTTTAAAATTAAATATCTTACTTAAATTACTTACAGCAATGTAATTATTGAATTCCAACAATCCTTAGGTTTTTTTCTACCTATTACCCAAATACTTTTTCTTGTTAATTCATTTTGACCTTTCCCAAAATATGTGGAAAAAATTCCTTTCCAAAGGAAGCCTCTGAAGTACTAAAGGAAGAAGGTGGTCTCCTGTTTTTTATCTGGCTCTTGGAGAGCTAATTCAGAATTAATTATATGGTCACTACGGGTAACAGCTTTTTTTTTTTATACCTCATACTTACCAGGCAGGCACTTGTGCTGCTGAGCTATATCCCGAGCCCCCTGGTATCAGCTTTTAATACCAAGTTGGAGGTTAAAGGACATACTCCACTAGTGTGACCTGAGATTGTTCATAATAATAATAATAATAAATGTTAATAACACAGTATAAAATGTAACTTACAGATCTTTCTCCACCTGCAACTTTTACATTAGGTCTTAAAATGTGGGGTGGAGTTGAGCAGGGGAATCATGGTGTATCTGTTCCATACTCCGTTTATAGCCATTGACTATACCAATTTAGTTAGGGATAGACTCAGTCATATTTAAAACTTACCAAAAAAATAGGGCCAGGGGTTTGGCTCAGTGTGTAAGTGAAAAATGAAGGAATATTTTAAGTCCTTTTCAGTAATTTTAGTTATTTTTCTTTGATACTATAGCAAAAGTTGGCAAATGCAAATGGTAGTTTCTTTTTTTCATGGTGGCAGGGATTGAACTCAGACCTCTAATTTAGCAACTTCCCCAGCCCATTCTTTACTTTGATACACGGTCTTAGTTGCTCAGGCCATCCAGTGTGCTGGGATTATAGGTGTCTACCACCATGTGTAGCCACAAGTGGTAGTTTATCAGAGGCTAGTTGCAATAAGGAATATGAAACCGCATCAATAATAAACATTTCACTCTGTAAAATTAAAATCTTTTGATTTGTCTTGCATTTCTAGTGGATCTTTTAATATCTATGCATGATTTCTATTATTGCACATGGGTCATTTAGAGTAATAATTATATATATGCACATTTTTAATTATATTATTTAGTACCACAGAATCTCATCACAATAGTGTCATCAATAAAGTTCCTTAAAAAAAGAACTGGGGGGCCAAGGGCTCAGCAGTGCAGCAACTGCCTGGCAAGTGCAAGGCCCTGAATTCGATTCCTGGTGAAAGAAAGAAAGAAAGAAAGAAAGAAAGAAAGAAAGAAAGAAAGAAAAGAAAAGAAAAGAAAAGAAAAGAAAAGAAAAGAAAAGAAAAGAAAAGAAGAAAAAGAAAAGGAAGAAATTGGGAAACTATCAAGCTCATGATGGTGGACATGTTTTCCAAAATTGTTGCTTACGTTGAAAAGTCATATTTAATCACTGGCAATAAATATTTTCCTTGAACATATGGACTCACTTGTTTTGCTTTACATAAAAATGCATTAAATATCCAAATTTGATCATCTATGGTTTGTCCATTATTTCTCCTTATGAAAATGATATTCTTGATAAAAGTGACTATCCTTCAAGTGCTTTTCTTTGACACAAAGCGCTCATTTTATCAGATTCAAAAGATGAGTACTCAAAGTTGAAATGAATAAAATCTCTCATTTTTATGGATTTATCAAGGAGATTCAAGTGGTGTTTTTAAAAAATTGAAAATGCAAGACAGTGAAGAATGCAATGGTACCTGCACTCATGCTAAAATGCTAGCAGTTTTATCACCATTATTTTTGAAAACATCAAAAACAGAAATGATAGCATACGCCTATAAACCCCTGCACCTGGGAGGCTGAGGCAGGAGGACAACTGAAAGTTTAAGACAGCCTGGGGTACAAAGTGAGCTCAAAGCCAGCCTGAACTTTTGGGAGTCACTGAAGCTGGAAACTGAACATGTACAGGGCTGTCGCAATGCCAGCAAGGCCAACCTGAGAATGAAGAGATGCATCAAAGGGCAAGATAAGGACACCTGGCTCCAACCCCATTTAACAAGATAGAGATTGCAGCTGCAGGCATTTCACTCCAGGTGAAAGTCAACTTGGAAACTTTCTCCTAAAATACTTCTCCTAAATTAAGATAGTTCTCTTAAAGTAACAAAATCCGTTATTTGGAAAAGTCCTTGAACCACTCTCAAGACCCTGCTCAGTTTCCTGCGTTTTCCACTCTAACCCCTTCCTTGTTTGAAAAACTAAATAAGTATGGGCTACCCAAAGACATTCCTGGTCTTAGACCCCAGAGTCTCTAACTCTGCTAGAGGGTTTTGGTCCTCCTGGAGCCCTAAAATCATACCACTTGTCTCATTTACTTAAGCCTTGGCCATACACTCATTTGGGAAATTGGGGATCTTGGCCAGGCCCCCAATACTGAATTACATAGTGAGGCCCTGTCCCAAAAAGAAAAAAGAAAAAGAAACAGTGGTGGTGGGGAACAGTGAGAAGAGAAACAGTATCTGAATTCTACTATAAGGGTTTGTGACCTTAGGAACTCCCTGAAAGTGCCTTGGATGCCACCCGAAATTCACAGACCTAACTTTTAGAGCCTCTCCTCTAAAACATTATTTTCCAAATTGAAGATCCCCATGTAAAGGGGAAAGGTGTCAAACTATAACACAAAATGCCCCACCACAGTCAGCCAGTATACTTCAGTTTCTTAGCTGCCCAGGTAATAGTTGCTAGTGCAGTTCCCAATGCTCCTGTTTCCTAGAAAGGGCTGGTCACGGTGATACATAGTGTAAGAACCAATCAAAGACAGCCAAATACTCTACCTCTGTAATTCCCCTTCTCAAGCCCGTAAAAACTTAACCTCCAATGAGCCTTCAGGGCCTGATATTTTGGAAATGATTCAGATCAGTGCCCCTCAATGTAAATAAATCTGCCTCCAAATTCTGGGTGTCGTTTTGGTGTTTCTATTTGCTGTAGCAAAACCAACAGGATTTATAAAGCCACTTCCAATTCTAAACCAACCATCTACAGGTTAGATTGTTTTATCTGTGTTCGGTGCTGCATACTTTAAGACTCCATTAAAAAAAAATGGTTCATTTTCTAGCGCATGTAGTCTTTAATCCACTGACAATCCAAATTAGAACACTACAAAGTCTGCATGCTTAAACATAATTACAGAAAAAATAAGGATACCTTATCTATCAGATCTCGGTTGACACAGTTTGGCAACTGCTGGAGGAAAGCATCTACTATGAGCTTGAGATGGGATCCAGTGCTGGTTTCTTCATCCTCTTGTTCTAATATAAAATTAGTTTTTAAATAGATTTAAAAAGTACATAGAAAACTTATCAAAATAAAAGCATACAATTATCAATTATTTGGAAAACATTATCTAGAGCTATTTTTGTACTCATGAAAACATTAAACATTTATAAAAACATTACTGGAAACTGTGTATCTTTAGACTCACAACTTCAAGTCACTATAATCTTTCTAATATCCACTATAAAAGGTAACTTTTTTTTTTTTTGGTACCGGGGATCAAACTCACGACCTCACGCTTGCAAAGCAGGCACTTATGCGGCTGAGCTAAATCCCCGGCCCAAAGGTAACCTTTTCATTAGACACAAAAGCTCACTCATAATATATACACAGCTTTATAGTAAATCTATTATTTTTATCTGCTCTGCATTCTATTCTCCATGTTCTTCGATTAGCAGTACTCTTGTTTTTGAAGAACTAAAGCTCCCCATTCCATGAGATTCTGACAAGGGTGCCAAACCACACCATCCTTCATTTCTTGGGCCACATGGGTAAGCATGACTCAAGATGAGCCAAAGTCATTCAGTGGATACTTATACACAGGTAGTATCAGGGAAACCCTCTTTTCCTCTGATATTATTAGCTGGTACCATTAAATGTGGGACAAGCTCTGGCATGCCCACCCTCCCTTTCTAGTGCACAGAAAGAGAATCTACAGTAGGAAACAAAGCCAACAGAAAGAAAAGTAATACTGGCAAAGTTATCTTTTTAATAAAGAATCCTATCAAACACAATAGGAAGCATTTGGGGAATAATAATGTAATGATTACTAAATATAAATCATGATTCAATTACTAGACAGACAAAATCAACATAAACTAATATGCTAGTTGTATTTCTATCCCTTAGGCATTTCAGAATAACTTTCAGACACATTTAATGTGAAATTTGTAAAGATTCTATCACAGAATAGCAGCAAGTTGTCAAAAACATAAGAAATACATTAAGATATTCAGAACTTAGGCTTAGATGAAAATTAAAGCTTAAGCACATAACATTGAGTAATATTTTGTCAATCAAATTCTATAGTAGTGATAAATCTGAAAAAATGGAATTAAAAAAGAGAAAATTAAAAAGATTCACATTCTTAAGCAAGAGCTTTATATTAAAAAAAAAAGAAGAAATGAAATTGGTGAAATAGTTCTTTACCTTGTTCATCAAGAAGTTTCTTTGTAAGATCTTCAGCTTCATCTCCACCTTCTAACTCCAAGGTATCATCATTAATTTCTAGATTTTCCAACTCAAGGTCCAGATCATCAGGATTTGAAGCCTCCTTATTATCCTTAGATTCCTTTGCCTCTGTTTAAAAAAAAGAACAAGAGACCAGAGTATAGCTCAATGATGAAGCATTTCGGTAGCACGTATAGGCCCTTAATCTCTCACACAGTGAAAAAAATAAAAAATAAAACAAAGAGCCAACCATGGTGGCACATGCCTGTAATCCCAGCACTAGGGAGGCTGGGGCAGGAAGATTGTTGGGAGCTCAAGACCAGCCTAGGCTACAAAGTGAGCTCAAGGCCAGCCTGAATTGCACAGAGAGACCCTGTCTCAAAAATAAAGACAAAATACACAAAACAAAGAATAATTACAATGGTGCATTGGGGTTCACAAACTAAATTCTTTCTATGATTCTGGTTTCAAACCAAGTTGGACAAGAACCAAATCTAATTCAATGACTAAGTTCAACATTGACCCTAAGGGGAAACCAGATTCAGTTTTTAATTCAGTCTGTGACCAGAATCATGTAAAGAAGTGAGTTGGTAAACTGAGATACCACTGACTGTATATTTGAATTAAGCCACAATTGAAATTCTGTTGCAAAAAATAAAGAAAATCTGCACTGTTTATCTGAGAACTTACAACTATATCTGACAACAAATACAAGTAAAAATTTAATATATTCAGATTTTATAAAATACATTATATAAGCTCACTGAAAACAAAGACCATAAAAAGCCTTTGGTTTTTTTTTTTTTTTATCTTAGTTACTTTTCTCATTGCTAAGACAAAATACCCAATGCCCAAAGTGAAGGAAGGAAAGGTTTATTTGGTTTACAGTTTATAGAGTTTTCAGTTCATAATTGGTTGATTCCAGGACAGGGTGTAACACTTCAATGGTGGGCACAGGCAATAACTGACCTTAACAGCATCTTTCTGTTCATTTTATACTGTATCTAGGCTGCTGGGATTAGGCAGTGCCGAACCAATCAGTGAACTGATTACATATCTTTAAGGCCAGCATCACACATTTTAGATCCAACCATCTCTGAAAAGTCCAGCCCCTATTAATGCATGAGGCTTTGGGGGGACATCTAGACACAAACCATAACAGTTCTGTAAGCAATTTTTTTCACTAAAGAAATGGATAGATGACAGATGGGTGGAAGAGTGGATGTATGGATACAAAAATCACATAGATTCGTGGCAAAGATAAGGGAAAATAAAGAAGTCTCAGGGTGAGAAGGGCCGCAAACTCCAAGATGAAGGATTTCAGACTTGCTCCTTCCTGCAGTATGACCTTTGCTGGGTTAGCAAGGGAGATAACATTTAAATATGATATGATATAATATTAACAGCAATAATATATAAATTACAAAGAGAAAAGACTAAAAATAGAAAACAAATTAGGAAAACAGCCTTATAGATGTCAAGAGTTAAAAAAATTTTAATTGAGGAAATGGCTAGAAATAAAACAAATTAAAAATAGAGAAGAATGAAACCTTAGTTCAAAGAGACTAGCAAAATTTTGATAACTGCTGAAGTTGGCTAACAGATAAATTTAGTATACCATTCTTTGGTGTCTGAAATTTTCCACAAGGCAAAGGTAGCAAGACAAAGAACCAGTGTTCAAGAATTTATGTTTAAACTATATTTTGCAGCAGCATCTCATATCCTATACTCTCTTAGCTTCTGCATGGAAAGCAAACATGTCTTCTTGACACTTAGATGTGAACCATGCTTAGGAAAATAAAAGCTCTAACTAATACAGATTAATTTTGCTGACTCCAAATGAAGATACAACAGGGGATATAGCTCAGCGGCACAGCACCTGCCTGGCAAGCATGAAGTCCTGAGTTTGATTCCCAGTACCCAAAAAAAAAGAAAGCAAGGGAAGACACATTTTCACTTTCTCACTCAACTTTTCATTTAATTAATTATTAATTATTGAATTCCCTCTCTATGCTAGGCATTGTTCTAAACACCAGAGATACAACTGGTGACTATAGGTGAACAAACAAAACAAACCTGCCCAAATAGAGCACATACTTGCTCCCCAATATTCTTTATTAACTGCCCAACAAAAAAGCATTTACTGATTCGCTATGTATATTGAGAACATTCTGAAAAGAACCTTAAAATGTGACCTTCACCTGGCACAGGGATACACTTCTAAAACCCAGCAATGAGAGAAACTGAGGCAAGAGAGTCATAAATTTGAGTTCTGCCTGCACAGTTTAGTGAGAACTTGTCTCAAAATTTAAAAAAAGAAAAATAACAAGGGCTGGAGATTTAACTCAGTAGCAGAGCATACCAGGGTCTGATTCCCTAGAGGTGAACTTACAACTTTCTAGAGGAAGATGCTTGTTCTTCCTCTACCTGAGGAAATTAAAGTAAGTAGCATAAGGAAGTCAAATAAGGGTATGGTGCAGAGAGGTTTTACAGAAGCAGAATAATATATGAAGGTCAAAACACAAGACTAGCCGGGCATGATGGCACACGCCTGTAATCCCAGCACTGTGGAGGCTAAGGCAGGAGGATCCTTGCAAGTTCGAGAACAGCCTGGGTTAGAAAGTGAGTTCAAGGTCAGCATCAACTGCATATGGAGGCCCTGTGTCAAAAAGACCAAAAAAAAACAAAAAAACAAAAAACAAAAACAAAAAACCCCAAACAAACAAAAAACCCCCCAAAAACAAAGACTGTGCCATTTTAGGGACTAAAAAGGACAGAAAATTAAGGAGACATAGTTGGAGCAGCAGACTTGAGACAAATGATGCAAATACCAACAATTTTAACAATGTTAACAATTTTAAATTATATTCCAAGTACTGTAACTGTAAAACACTAGGACAGTAAAATTAATTCTTAAAGTGCTCTAAACGGTATGAATGGTGTGTACAATAGACGACCATATTACTAAATTTTTGTTGGATCATTGAACAGAATGGTTTGCACTGTCATTGTTTGAACTGTCTATCTATTTTTTATGCTTTGATTTTGTAACTTGAATAACTATTTCTAACAGGACAATATGTAATGTATCAACTAGTGATTCCTTAGTGTTATTTTTTTGTTGTTGAATTCTGTATTATTCTACCTTTCTTTTCTATTTTGCTTTTATCTCTTTAATAATTTAAAAAAAGAATGTGAAGGTACCAACAGCAAATACAAGATAAACAAGTAGGAGGTATTAAAGCAGTACAGAGAAGAGAAAAATCACAGCTTAGATTACAATAGCAGCAGAAGACAAGAAAAATCTGAGAAACAAAATCTAAGTGGCACTCACCATCTCCAACTCTATAAACGACCTCAAAGTTCTTGATTTCCTCCAAGTAACTTTCTCACAAAAAGCTGGCAATATCTAGCCTACAAATAATACTGAAGGTAAAAGAGTACTATAGAATGGAAGGAATTAATGCTTTGCCAAGATCTTACATGAATGCATTGTAAAATATAAAAAATAAAGTTCTGAATATTCACACTAAATTATACTGACTCTGGTAAAAGTATGTTAATTACCACCCTCTAAAGATCTGTTCCATGTTATTCTATTATTCATTTACTCTAATGTTCATACTAGAAAAACCAGTAAATAAGTCCTACTTTAAAACTGAAACTGATTTTTATAGAACTTAGTTTTATTCTTCCAGAATTTACCTTTGGAATCATCTTTGTTAGACTCTTTGTTCTGATAACTTTTTTCATTGTCTTTAAACAAGATGGCTGGAACAAAAGCTTTCAAATCAATAAGGTTTTCATAAAAATTCCGAGCATCTTCATCTTCCCATATACCACCTTCCAAGTCATAATCTCCAGGTTTACCAGGTGTGAATATATCGATTCCAGGCCCGTGCTCTATAATAAAACAAACCACAGGTAGTTAACACTATTCCAGGTGTAGGATGAAAAGCATGGCATTACAAAGTATTTTTTATTTTCAATTTTATAGCTATTGAATCTTGACTGTTTCAACTGAAGTTTCTTTGGTCCACAGCACTCAGGGCTATAGATGTGACCACCTTTAACATCCAGTCATGAACTGGACAAAGATGTTTTTCTGCAACTTATAAGTAGCTATGTGATCTATCAGGTCTACCTTTATGAAACTCAAAACCAAAATGAATACATACATTTGGCCATTCCTAAAACATTCAGCTCAAAGACCCACCCTGCTTCACAAAGCATTTCTGTGTAAACTCTCAACTCTTGCACCATTGTGTTACTTGCACACTATATATCTTCAAAGAGACCATAAGCCCTTAATTAAGAAGAATTCTTTCTTTAGTATAATCTTTGGCATATGGTGGATTGCTATAAATGATAATCAACTAATAAATAACTAGAAAAAAAGGAAGATAAAACACATATTTCTTAGTGGAGAGTGGAAAACTATGTACATACACATATACTTAATCTACTCTTATGTAAACTACAAATTTATAAACTCAGTTGAAAGACATTAATTTCCTATTTCATATTCATAAGACCATGAACTTATCTATTCTCACTGTACTTATCTCCAAATCACAACTATAAATAGAATAATCATATAGTTTACTATTAGCCCTAAAAAAGTTAGATCATTCATTAAGCATCACTTAGGAAAAATGACGGCAAAAACAAGACAATGAGTTTAATTCCGTATATTCCTTAGAGAAAATGTACTGAAGTACACACTTACTATGACTAAATTCATAAATAAAAAAGGAATACCTGATAAATTTACAATTTCTGTTTAATGAAAATATAAACAGGTTTAAAAGACAAACTAGAAGACAATACTGACAATGCTACTATGAAAAACGTATTTATAAGCCACAGAATATGGAATAATGAAACATACACAATGGTACCTCAGCTGATGAATCTAATTTATTCCATGACTTTAGAAAAGATGGCCATGTTTGTATTTGTGAGGGAAAGATGGCTGTGGTCATGTTTGTTACCCAACATATAGTTTGCAAACAGAAACAAAATTTTATCAGATTGTATGTGATCTTCTATCCTGGCTCTATAAAGAGTCCCTAAAGCCCTTAAAACTTCCCAAATAATGCGAATGACTTTTGTTACTCCTAAGAAGCATCATTCAATCTTATCTGACATTACTCTAATGAAGTAATTTAAGGTGAGGAACTTTACCTCAGAAGGAGGCATGCCATCAGAAAGACCAAGTGAGTACAGGGTTAGAACTCTTGCATTACCCAGGACACTCAGGAAGGTAGGGAGTATGGATTAAGTTCTATACAAATTTTTACACAAGGAGATTTGACAAGTTGCAGGTTGATAAATGAATGCATCCAAGGACCAGAAGGACTGCCCATCTGACTTTACAGGAACTCACACTACTACTTCTGGACTTGCCCTATGTGCCTCTACATTTGATTATCCATCTATATCCTTTACAATATCTTTTATAATAAACAAATTATTTCCCTGCGTCTTTGAGTATTTTTAGCAAGCCATTATTGGAACCCTGAATGTACAGCCTACCAGTCCAAACTGAAAATTGGCACTATAAGTGGGGAAAACTTTCATGGCAATGATCCCATAATTTATAAAAACTACTGCTAATTTCAGGTCATGTCAGAGTCAAATTTAATTTAGGATATACAACTTCTATCTGAAAATTATTGAGCATGGGAGAAATGCTACACATTTGACACCACAAGGTATTCTATGTAAAAGTTTAAAAACATTTTTTTCAGAAAGTTTTATATACAAAAATTCCAAAGTAAAAATGGATAAAGCCACCAAACACTTAATAGAGCATATGCAAAGATCCTTAACCTTAGTACTAATGAGGATAAACCAAAACAAAATATCTACTAATCGAAGGAGGAAGACAAGATGGCAGACTGGTAGGTAGCAGGAGAGAGACCCTCTCTGAGAGAGACAGCTCAAATGCCAGAATAAAACACCTTGGAGAGACCCAAACAGAGAGAGATGGACTCCCACAACCCGCGAAGAAACTAAAGTGCAAAAAACCACTCGAATATAAGGTCCTGGGGCTACTATTAGTGAAGATAAGATCAGCGAGCACGGCACCCTCCTCAAGCTGCCTGAATCCCTGCCCGACCTGAACAAGCGATCCGCACCGAAGCGACTGCCTTGAGCTGCTGGAGTGCGGAGCTGAACAGCCCTGTGTGCAGCTGGCCCGAACCCGCTCTGCATGTGACCCACCCAGAGGCACCATGAATTCCCACCGCAGCCGCGCTGAAGTCGGAGGTCGGGGAGCCCAGCAGTTCTCGGGGACACGGTGAGTGATGGGAATAAGACCCTCCCACGGGAAAGGGGAAACTGACTGGACGACATGATGGATTTGGGCAGGACAGCCCTAACTCCATAAGGAAGTGGCTTCAGCAGGTTGCTCCCCTCGCCGAGCAGATTGGTGGAATCTGCTTGGACTAGGCCGCGCCCATGAGATCAGTGCACACTGACACAGTGAAGGCCTGCAAAGGTTGACTGGACCAGAAGGGGGGAGCTAGCGCACACTGCCCTTGGGTGAACTCTAATCTCTGATAACCTATGGAAGAGGGCTAAAGCTCCTAGCCTGCGCCCTCTAGAGGAGCCTTAACCAACAAGAAAAGGGTCTGGGAATTACACTGTACACTTGTATGGAAGGAACCAAAAACATGAGGAAAAGGAGAAATAAGAAAACACTCCCAGCCCCCAACCCTGAGAACATTGATCCAGGAGAGGTAAATACAAAAGAGATTGAGGGCAGCAGAAATGCAACATCAAACACAGCATTAGCGAACATAAAGAGATATCTTCAGGACCTCGTAAGTGGGACCAAAACTAAAATATTAATTCAAATTAAACAAGAGATAAGTAGATTAATAAAAGAAGGGCAGGGCACCTCTCAAGAAGACACAGACTGAAGAATGGAGGAACACAAATGGAGAGAAAAATTTAATGAAGAATTCAGAAAAAACCTACAATTCATGAAGCAGATTCAAAGAGATTATCAGGAAACTGATAATCCAAAAGACTCCATAGAAAGCTGGCAAAACTGCTTGAAAGAAACCAAAGATAGACTATCAAAAATTGAACACAGGCTTGCAATGTGGGGTCATGAAAGGGAAGATCGCTTAAAAATAACAAGGGAGCAGGCAGTAAAGTTACAAAGACTGGAAGATGACAAGAGGATCTATAACTTAAGAATAAAGTACGTGGATGAAGAAGCAGGAATCAAACCAGGGGAATTACAAAGGCTATTCACAGAAATTATTGAAGAAAATATCCCAAGCATAGAAAAAAGAAATGATATGCAGAAGTATGAAGCATACAGAACTCCAGCCCCCTACAACCCAAACAGAGCTACATCCAGACACATAATAATCAAGATCCCAGAAATTCAATATAAGAACAGAATATTAAAAGCCATCAGAGAAAAGAAACAGATCACCTATAAAGGAAACCCCACCAAAATCACGGCAGACTTCTCAACACAGACCATCAGGTCAAGAACACCTTGGAGTAAAGTAATTCAAGTGCTGAAGGAGAACAATCTCCAGCCCAGATTGATGTATCCTGCAAAACTCTCTCTAGAAATTAATGGAGAAAAAAGATGCTTCCATGACAAAGAGGAACTAGGAGAATTTGTGACCACCAGTCCAACCCTACAAAAAATACTGAAGGACATTCTAGGGAGAGAGAACAAGAATATGAG
>PVJX010026377.1:0-26009 GCA_004027295.1 Dolichotis patagonum | reverse complement strand
GGGGCCCGTTTTCCCCTGTGGGGTGAGGTATGGATCCCTCTTCTTCCTCTGCTGTCATGTGCTGCAGGGCTCCCAAGCATGAGAGTTCACCATGTTTTCCCCTGGATATTTTTCTGTTTTTGTTTTGTTTTACATCAGACTGAAACTTCTGGCAAATGGGGACAGGGATCCAACAACACACTTAATTAAGTCCATTTGTTCACGCTGAGCTTGGGCTTGTAAGTTGCCTGGCTTCCAGCCCCTTGGTGGATGCTGGCCATAAACAATAGAGAGCCACACCAGATGGCAGTTATCTCCCTGCTCCCAGGGCACTCAATAAAGGTTAGAAAAATGGGACAACATGAACCCTGGCTTTGTTATCTTTCCTGGATTCCACCCATTCTTTGAAGTCCTGGGTAGCCCACTGGTCACTTCTGCCAGGCTGCCCACTACTTTTCCTGTCCATGGAGCCAGTGGCGGGGTTGTCCAAGTGGTCTTCACTGTCAGCTGGACACATGTGTCTGTGGTCATGGCCTGGAGAGCTGGGGGCTGGTGTCCCCGAACCCCCACATTTCCCAGCCTCCCAATGTCAGGTGCATCTCGGGGGTTAAGGGGGACTGGGGGCACGTGGGAGATGCACGTGCCCCTTGGCCCCTCTGGACGGGAGGCTCTGGATATCTAGAGGGAGAGCCTGGCCCCTTGGGGGTGCGTGGAGCACTGTGGCCCTCGGGCTGGTTTGATTTTTGTTCCCTGATGCTTCCCCGGGGTGGGAGTCGGCCCCAGCCTCACATGATGAAGGCTGCCACCTCCTGTCACCCGCTCTCAGAGGCCTCAGTGCTCCCAGCTCCCCCCAGATGTCTTTTGGGTGCTGAGGCCGACCAGAGCACCCATGGGTGCCCCCTCCTCACCCCAGTCCTCCTCAGATCTCAGTGTCCCAGCCTCCAGACCCTTGTTTGCTTTTCTGCGTGAAACTCTAGATCTCACCCCGCCCAACACCTGGACATAGATGGAAACAGCTGGATGCGAGGCTGTGTGTGCAGAGCTGCAGTGGGACAAGGGCGACCTCTCCCTGCCCAGGCAGAGACCTTGGCAGCTGGGGAGGGGGCTGCAGTGTGGAGACGGGGCCAGGGGAGCGCGAGGAGGCCGCAGGCAGGAGCCACAGCTGGGTCTGAGGAAAGGACCCCGCACGGCTTGAGAGATGCTTGGCTTCCTAGGTTTGGTCTTAAGATGGAGATGGAGCAACACTTAGGGAAACTTACTCACTATTTGTCTGTATTGTTTTGTTATTCAGCCTCAGCTACCGGGGCTCCTTGGGAGTCCACCTTCCTGGATTAGAAGCACAGGTTCCTGCGGCCAGGACCATGGGCAGGCGGCAGGAGGAGGGCTTGCTGTTCCGGCTGCGCTGTGCTGGGGGTGGCTCTGTTTCTTGGGCAGGCTGCTTGCACTGTGAGTCCTTTGTTTTGTAAATGGAAATGAAAGGAATCTGCAGCAGCAAAGCTTTAAAAACAAGAAACTGAGTCTCTCCATTCCTGCCTTGTAGAGTTCCAAGCTCACAGGGCCTCTGGACTTGGCACACCGAGGCTCTTCCTCCGCCCACTGGCCGGAAGTTGCCACAAAAGGATTCTTTCAGCAAATTTGCCCAGTTTCGAAACGGCCCTGGCGTCTCTGGGAAGCGAACCAGAAGGTGCGCCGAGGCCTGGGGAGCGGGGCTGCCCGGGCTCGCAGAGCCTGGGGGGGCTGGCTCACCCCACACCTGCCCAGCTGGGAGCTGGGAATCCTCACTGGTCCAGCCGCGCCACCCTCTGCCCGGCATCTGACAAAATGCCTCTCCCTTACTGTGTGGCCCCGGCACGTTTTCATCAAGAACGTGGGACAGGAGGTGTGCAGCAGAAGCTCACTGTGCTGGTTACAGGGGGCGGCGTCCGTGTGCCCCATGTGGGACCAGGACGTGTGCGCGCTCGGCCTGTGTGTGCATGCGTGACCACGGCTATCACCACACAGCGACTCTGTGTACCACTCAGCTCTTGGCAGGAGGAAGGCCTGGGCTTCCGTGTGAGCCGGCACCTCAGCGAGGGGTGTCTGCACGCGTGCGTGGCGGGCTCTGCCCACTGGAAAGCGGGGCTCCCTGGGGGTCAGGGTTGGGATGCTTGGAGCAGTTGGCTTCACTGCGGTGCCAGCCGCTGTCCTGTTTGTCCTGATACACCTTTTCCCATGGTGATTTAGAGGTCTGCAAGCCAGTGTTATAAATATCTGACCACTTGGTTCAGGCCACACAATACCTCGAGTCTCTCAGCAGGAAAAGCCCGGGACAGGAAGAGTGACTGGGACGGCACCACACGGGTGCCGCGGGGATCCGATCGGCTGCCAAGGCGAGGGCACCGCCCGCTCAGTGAGGACCGTCCCTTCCTTCAGGACTCGGTCCCGTTCTAGGCAGCACCAGGTATCCATACCTGCAGCCCCTCAGTGGTTCACTAGGGGCCACCCGGGGGGCAGAGCCCCGCCCCCAAGCCCTGAAGGCCAGGGCCTGGCCAGCACTGGGCTCCTCCCGAGCTCTCCCAGCCTCGCTGAGCCTGGCCGCCTCCTCCCTGGCCTCCTCCCCTCTGATCGTGTTTTCCTTGACGCGATCAGGAAGCGGCTCAGTGCCCCAAGTTTCACATGTTCAGTGTGCTCGTTCTCTTGGCAGGAATCTCGCCTTTAGCTCACTGCTGTCCACGGCAATGCTGCCAGCACACGGGGCCGCGGTGACGTGGCTGTGGTCTCCTTTGCCAAAGCGCCCATTCCCCCAATGTCACTGTTTGTAGATTCACGTGTATGTGGGTGAGGAACCGCTTCTGGCTTGCTAAGGCCGGGAGAACCCAGGCTGACCTCTCTTCGGTCCCTTGCGGAATTACTGGGGCTGCAGGGTGGCGGTTCTGGCCTAAGGCGCCAGGCCCTGGAACAGAGCCATGCAGCTGCTGCCACGTGGCCCGGCAGGCGACCATCAGCAGGAGGAGCCAGCTGCAGCATTTGTCCAGTGGGCCTGAGACCCAGCCGGGGGAGATCCTGGCTCGGTCACTGCACGGGCAGAGGGGGGCAGCTGGGCTCCCTCCGCAGCCGGAGGCTAGGGCTCGGCCACACCCACACTTCCGCCGCAGTCTGCTTCCCTGCCCACCCTTGGAGTCACTCGGCTTGGCCACAGTATGGGTCTATGGGGACCCAGACAGCTGGCCGGTGGCTGTCACAGAGAAGGCCTCAGGTGGGGCCAGGCGGGTGCCACAAGGCCCTGGGACAGGGGCACACAGTCCCCTCCCTGCCCTCTGTCCGCTTTCCTGCACCCTAGCACCTTGTGTACAGCTGTGTGCTCCATGTGACCAGCACCCTGGGGAGCAGGGACTTAGCAAGCTTTAAAAAAAGTTTTAAATATTATTGAATAACAACTGCACTTTGTTTTAATAAAACATAAGTAAATCTGAAGAGTTTATTGAGAAATACTGCTTTCGCCTTCTGCCCTTGACACTGAGAGGGATCGGAGACCAGGCCTGCAGATGCCTCGTCAGTGGCCAAAGGAGGGAGGACAGAGCTTAGCATCTCCGTCACCAGGCGACACCAGGAGGTCACTCTGTGGCCTCCACTACTGGACCCAGAGCCGGGCCAGGCTGCAGGGTGTGGGCCCGGGTTTGGGCCACATGTCCCCTGTGTCACATTCCCATGGGTTCCAGGGTTGGGGCTGTGACTGTGGCCTGGGTGGGCTCAGTAGGGAGAGGATCCCAGCCTGTGGGGACAGAGGAATTATCCGGAGTGCCGGGTGGGCAGCTGGGCAAGGACGTGTCCAGGAGCTGAGCCTTGAGGATGAGTCACCACCTGTCCCCAGAGCCGTCCTGAGCCCAGACAGAGAAAAGCTAGCAGAGGACACGGCATGGCCCGCAAGGCTATGCCACGTCCTGCCGGACACTGCTGACTCTGCCTGGGGTGTCCATCAGCTCGCAGGATGCTTATTCGGGGCCCTCCTGGACCCACAGCTGCTCCCCCATGGCCAGGCAGGCTGGGCAGCAGGGACAGCCAGCGGCCGTGAGGAAGGGGAGCTGCTCTCAGTGCCAGGGGAGCAGGTGGGCATCAGCGGGCACAGCTGGGAGAGGGACAGCTTGGAGGGTGGCACTGGGGGCATGCAGAGCTCTGCCTGGGGCCCCGGAATCTGTGTTCCTGGAATCCTGGCCTCTGCTCCAGACTGGGATGCAGGGAAGGAAGCCTCTTCCAAGGCTGGATGCACAGGGCGTTTGAGGGCCCCGGGGGACGCACCAAGGCCTGCCACCGAAGATGCCACTGCCCCTCAGCTCTCAAGCTGTGCTGTGAAAACCTTGATTAAGTGGCAGCTGAGAACCCTAAAAACACTTGGCATCTCTGCCACCCTCCTATACCCACCTCATCATTGCTTTTCACTATGGGTAGATGCCGACTGCACCCCATACACAGGCCTGGTAGTCAAACAAGGAGTGTCTATCCGGAAGCTGGTGATACAAGGTTTATTTGCCATCAGGTTACCCAACCTGACCCTAACCTTGCAAGAAAGGACCCCGAGATAAAAGCAACTAAGCAATTTCAGGATTGGCATGGACATCCAGTTACCTTTTGTGATGCCCAGTTCCAGGCTGCCTGTAGCAATACCTAGAAGTCTTTGCTGTCACCTTGATCACCTTGTGGTCTCCTTGGATGCCAGGAAAAGCAGAGCCTCACAGAGCACCCCATGAAGGCCTCGCCCACCCTTATTTCACACAGATCTTCCCACTGTCCCAGCAGCAGCTCTGGAGCTCTCTCCCCTAAAGGCCTGTAGCTGTGCCACCCTGGCTGCCTCGATGTCCTGAATGGACCCAACATGTCTTCCTTTCACGGTCATTTTGACCTTGAAGAAGAGCTCGTGCCGGATCCAGTGACTAAAGTGGATGAGGACGCAGCGTTGTGTTTTTATGAGCTGCCTTTCTGCTGGACGGTGCTCGGCGGCAGCAGCCACTGTATTTTTGACACCTCATGAAGACGCTCAGGAAAGAGCATTCCAGAGCTGCTGCAGGAAGTGGCCAGGACGACGGGTGAGTGAGGTCCGGTGAGGGAGAAGGCATGGAGGGGGCTCAAGGCAGCGCATCTCTCTCTGTAATAACTACTTAAATGTCCCTGTGGACTTCCATCGCACCACGTAATCTCAGGTCCTGAGTGCCTTCCTGTGCCACCAGGAGCCTGTGACAAGTGCTCCACGTCCTCGTCACCAGGCCCTAGGGATATAGGACCTCACCTTGCACTTAAGACCTAGTGGTTGGCACTGAGATGGAGACAGTGGCCCGGACACTCAAGGGCCTGCGTCATCGGAAGGGTGACATCCTGCAAGGCAGGCAGGAGGCACAGGGTCAGGGAAGGCTGTGGGTGGAGAACCTGAGGTCTGGGGAGCGGATGCTGGCTGCAGCTCTGACGGAGGAGGGGACCTCAGTGGGGGACAGGCGTATCCTGACTCAGGGAGGGCAGGGAGCTCTCCAGAGAGACCGGCCTCTTCCCTCCCCAGAGTCTGGCTCTGGACCTGAGCCCTCCAGAACTGTATGACGACCCGTCGGTGTCCTTTGTTCTGCTCGGTGGCCTCGTGCGCTGCAGCCCCCACTGGAAACAGCGGAGATTTCCACAAAAACCTCCCGGGAAAGCCAAGAAGGGAGACCTTGGTGCAGTGGTTAGGAAAACTCGTGTAATGAACACTGCATTTCAGAAAAGCTAAATGAAAACCAGTAACCAGGCCGGGGAAATAGCTCAGTGGTACAAGCACCCGCCTGGCAAGCTCAAGGTCCTGAGTTCAATTCCTAGCACAAAAACAAACAAAAACGCCCAGTAACTATTTCAGTCGGTCCTAACCCACAGTTTGTGGAAAGGACTCCTGGCAGACACAGTGGCCTCTGCCCAAGCCCTGGACATCCATATTTATTTGGCCACTTGGGAGAGCAAGCGGTCGCCTCTGGCCCACAGCGAGGGTGTTTCAACATCGCTTGTGTCCTGATTGGCCTAGGGTGGGCTCACCCCAGGCGGGCCTGAGACCAGGGGTGCCGGCTGTGAGGGGGTCGGCGGTTCATCATCTGTACCCACCAAGGCTCTGGGGTCCCCAGAAAAGGAAACTAGAAAGGAGCCGAGGTGTTAGGAGCACCCGGCATGTTCGATGTCCCCAGGAACCCAAGAGGAAGCAGTGCCCGCCTCCCCCGTCATCCTGGGCTCCAGACCCGCACAGCTGGGGTCCCATCCAAGCACGCAAGCAGACGCAGCCCGTCTCTCCCACCCTGGACTGGAATGCGGCTTTTGGCAGAGATGTTCCGTTTAATGTCACCACGCCAGGCTCTTCTTACCAGAACATGAAATTCATCCATGGTGACCCATAAAACAGAGACCAGATTCCCACAGGCTGCTAGGAAAAGAAACGTTCCCAGAGAGGCCTGGACAGGATGTGGTCACTCTGAACAAGGGCCGAAGCCCGGCCAGCCGTTGGGAGTAGCAGCCCCTCAGCCAGCCTCGGTGTCCCCGGGAGCCCATCGCGGCATGGCCTCCCCGTCCTTGTCCTCCCTGCTCCTGACAAGCATGCCAGGCCTGTTGGACCAGGGCCACCGGACCCAGAGCAGCCTAGCTTTAGACGGACTGCGTCCACACAGCGCTACTCTGGGATACAGTCACAGGGGACCTGGCTACGTCGTCAGCCTATCTTTGGGGGGCTAGTTCAGCCCAGCTCTGACTCCTGTCATCCCCAGGCTCCTTCCGTGTCCCCTGTCCTGCCTGCTGCCTGCGGATGGCTCACGCTCCGGAGCCGCCTGGCCGCCTGCCCTCCTAGGAGCGAGAGCCTGTCCAAACTGGACCCTGCCTGGGCTTCCCCCTTTGCTGCAGCTCGTCCTCAAGGGGGCATCCTAAGGAAGAACACATGGTATATAGTGTAGCCAGTATTTCAAGGGAATAGATTTAATACAGGACATGTAATTTATAGGATAATTTTATAATATTAACCCAAAGAGTCAAATGCAGAAGAGTCCAAGAGATCCGTCCACACACTGGAGACCCAAAGAATCCAGCTGAGGGTCTGGCAATCCCATGGCAATGTCCTCCACAAGTCCAGCGGGGGTTCCAGAGCCCATGACAATGTCTGGGCAAGTCTGTCCCAAGGATCTGTGCTGGGAAGGCCAAGGGCCAGTGGTGGGAGCTAGAAAGTCTGCGCCAGTGGGATGAAGATCTGTGCCAGCAGGCTGAGGGACCTGCCCTGGAGCCAGGAAGCCACACTCAAGGTACGGACCAGAGCTCCCCGGAAGAGAACCACAGCCTCCTCAGTGGCAGGGAGGACCCAGCTCCTCTGATGATGAGAACAGCTAGTTCATATCAGGAAACCAGCGTAACAAGGTCTTCCAGAAGCATCAACAGCACCCACTTCCCCTCCAGTTCTCCTTTTAGGCTGCTGGCAGCGATCCTCAGGTGGGCCTTCCACACCCAGAACCACGCTGGCTCGGTTCAGCTGGGTGTTATGAATTGACCACTAGCTGTCTTGGTTACTTTTCTCTCGTTGCTGAGACAAAGTACTTGATGCCCAAAATGAAGCAAGGAAAGGTTTATTTAGCTCACAGTTTTTGGAGGTTTCAGTCCATAATCAGCTGGCTCCAAGGCAGGCGACAGGGCTGAGGGGCAGCTGTCCATGGCAGCCGCAAGTGACAAGAGTGAAAAGGGCAAAAGGAGAAAGCCCCCCTTTCCCTACCTTATGTTGTTTTCTGGCTCCACCCCTGGGCGGGTGCAGCACTCACACCGCCAATCCCAGTGCTAGACGACAAACCAATCACAGATGTTAGACTCAGCTGCCTCCTGGACTGAATGAGGCTTTGGGGGATATTGAAACAAACCACAGCACTAGTTAATCCACCACAGGGTACAGTGCCCAAGCTCCACGGGTCTAGAACCGTCCTCATCCCTTGCATGCCTGGTGGGCAGCTGGGCTGGGGGAAAACGTATCCTCAGCAAAAATGACTTCCGTTGGCTGAAGCAGTCTGTGGACGGTCACCCTGGATCCTCAAGGTGACATGCATCTTATTTCTCAGAAATTATGTAGAATCTCATTTTCCCCTGATATCTGACATTCACACAGGTGTACCCAGTGTGTTTTACATATATTATTTTTCATTATCATGGACCTTTTAAACTGGACCCTTTGGCCCATACTCCTGTCCCTTCCATTGGAGAAATTCTGCTAGATCTTTGACATTATCTTTGATGCATTTGTCAGCTTTTTGTTACCGTAACAAGATCCCTGGGGCAGGTTGACTTGTAGAGAAGGGAGGTTTGCTTGGTCTTCTGGTTCTGAAGGCCCAAGGCTGAGTGCCACACTTGGGCTGAGTTTCTATCCCCTTACTGCTGGTCACGGGCTCTAATCTTGACACTGGTCACCACAGGAGACTCTCTGTGTCCAGCCCCGCACCCTGCTTCCTCTTCTCCGGCTTCTCTTGCTAGAATTATTACCGGGTGCACACCGTCACCCGGCAGGGCCTCGGCCTCCTCTCCCGTCTCTGTTCTTTTTTGTATCTTCTTCACTTGCTACCAGAGAGACTTTACTTCCATCCCCGCCTGCTGCATCTCAGTGCCGACCGCCTGTCCCCAGCCTGGCCTTGTGTCCTGTCCTGTCTGAGGACGTGACCACAGGGGTCTGTTTGGGCAAGTTCTCTGTCATCCCCCAAGCCATATGTCTCCTCGTGTCATCATTTCCCGCCATGTCTGAGTCCTGAGGGTCACCGAGTGCGTGTGTTGGGCCGGTGGGGGCTGCTGCAGGGGGTGGGGCTGCTTCTGTTTGCTGTCTGGGAGCCATGGACACAGCCTGACCCCTCTGCAAGGTCAAGGATGCAGACTTGGCATGTGCTTCCTAGGAAAGCGGTCCCAGGCCCCAGGACTGGGACTCTCCGAGCTGACGTGTGCATGGTGTAGGAAGATCCCTGTGCCTGGGCCTCCAGAACCCCAAGTATCTGCAGGGCCCAGTCAGGTCCCAGGGAAAGGGGAGTAAAGATGCCCTGAGCCCACTCTGCCCATGGGTGGCACAGTGGTGGGGGGAGGCTTAAAGTTGGGCCTCAGAGACCAGGGCCAGGATTGAGGGCACCCACTGACCACTGAGGCAGAGCCGTCAGCCCTGCTGCCCCTGCTCTTCCAGTGTGAGGCCGGCAGAGACCGAGGGCTACAAGCGGGGCCCAGCACACACAGCCCTGCTGCGGGGCAGCCCCGAGGCAGGGGAGCCCACACAGCCAGCTCTGCAGCCGGGCTCTGGCTGCAGCCCCCTCCCCATCACTGCCCCATTCAACCTCCCCTGCCCACACTGCCCCGACCTCTGCAAGCCCAGGGTCACCTTCGGGGCTTCATTCCTGGAAACCGAGGCTCATTCTGGCCTTGCCTTTATTCCATCAGATGAGGACGATAGGCTCTGCATCCGGCCCTGGGCCCTCAGGATGGGCTGGCCAGGGCGGGGAGGGGAGACTCCTCTCTGCCCTTGCACTGAGGACGGAGATGACTTCGCAAGGGTGCAGGGTGGAGGGGCCAAGTCCCGGCATGTGCAGGAGGCTGTGGTCACAAGTGCCGTGGAGATGGCCGGGTGCTGCGGTGGGAGGGCTCCCTCCATGGACACCCTGGGTCCCAGGAGACACCAGCCACAGAAAAGCCACTTCCCGTCTGGCTGTCAGCAGTTTTCACTTTGCCCCCCCCCCATCTCCTCCCCAAAACGCAAGTGAGTGAAATCTCCACCTTGCATTCCTTTCCCATCTGTGTGACAATTGCGATCTTCTTTTAAGGTTATTTCTTTTTGAAGATTATTAACATGATTAACTGAGCAACCAGGCTCGGTGGCACGTGACTGTCATGCCAGCACTGGCGAGGCTGAGACAGAAGGATCACTGTGAGTTCAAGGCCAGCCTGGACGACACAGGGACACCTTGTCTCACAAAGACTGAAACCAAACCAAAACAAAAAGAATGAGGAATTTAGAGACTAAAATAAAACCCTCTGTGTACAAAACCAGTGCCTGGTGCCGACCCAAGCACCAGCTCGAGTCTGATTACATGTGGTTTAAGCACATGCACGGGTCTGCTGCTCGGCGAGGCGGGGAGGCATCCAGACTGAGAGGGCTCGGTCGGCTGAGCAGGCTGCTTCCGGTCTGGGCGGCCGGACGTGCGGCCTGAGGGGGAGACACACTCGGCTGAGCTCAGGAAGCGGGGTGATGGGCGCATCCGGGGTGCCAGGCAGCAGATGGGGTGAACACTGGCACAGGTGGGTGTGTAAGCCCCTCAGCCATATGTCCGCCAGCTGCCCCCCGCACCCTGCCCTGACCCCCTACCCTGTCCTCCATGGCCCCTGCTGTTTCCCCACTTCTGCTTCCTCTGGCCCTGCTGTGGGAATCCAGGTAGGCACTGGGGGCCCACGTGGTGACTGGGCTCAGAATGGTCCTGTGGGCCTCATGGGTGTTTTGGGCCCAGCCGTCCCCTGTCTGAAGCCTGGCTGTGTCCCGAGAGCCCACTGCTTCCTCTTAGTCCTGCAGCTGCAGGCCTGGCCACTGCACACTCACGGGGCACACAGGGCGCCTGCTGCAGGGAGCAGGCTCCTTGTTTTGATTTCTGCACCTAGAGCCCAGTGTCCTGGCAAAAAGGGACAAGCCATCAGAACGCCCAGCCATGTCTGCGTGGCCCCAGCCCTGTGGGGAGGTGGCCTCCCCAGCATGTGCAGGTGGCTGCTCAAGCGTCACTGCTGTGGTGTTTCTGTCTCCTCCCGAGCATGACCGCACACCTGTGCTGATGGGTGGCGTGGGGGCGGGGGGGAGGCCTCAGGTGGAGGTCAGTGAGACACGCAGCCTCACTCAGCAAGGAATCTGGAGGCGTGCATGTCTGTCACCCACTTGCCCATTGGTACATTCATTCCTCCATGCATCCATCCACGCGTTCTTTCATTCGTACATGTATTTATTTAGCCACCCATTCATCCATGGGTTCATTCATCCACACTGTGCTTATTCAGCCATGGGCTCATTCCTCCATCCATGCAGTCATTCATGGGTGTTCCATTCTTCCGTGCATTTATTTATCCACGTGTTCACTGACCCGTGCCTTTGTTCACTCATGCGTTTATGGCACCCTTGCATTCATGCATCCACGCGCTTTCTTTCCTGCACTCATGATATGTTCATTCGTACATATTCCCATTCATCGAGTGTCCCTTCCTCACTGCATTCATACTTGAGTTCATGCATCGTCCACGTGTCTATCACGCACCCATTCATGCGGGTGTCACCCACGCTGTCAGGCCTCAGGGAAATGGATGCTCTGTGAACACATACAATAGCCACAATAGGGGTAGGTGGCTCCTGATCTGGGTCCAGACCAGCATCTCCACCCCCAGGCAATTTGGAGCCCGGGGTGGGGGTGGGGGTCCGGGTCCTGGGGGAAGCCTCAGCATTCCTGGTTGTATCTCCAGCACCCACATCTGCACCCATTTAGTGGGTGCACCCCGTGTCCCCTGTAACAGCTGTTTTCCATCCCACCAGACGCTGTCCCTCTTCTTGCCGTGTCTCTCGGGGTGACTGTGTTTGCCTCTGCGGCATCAGCAAAAAGCACAGAGGACACCGTGTGTGTGCCCACACCAGCGGGGTGCAGGCCCTGGCACAGCTTCGCATCCGGGTGTATTGAGGACAGCAGTCTGGGTGCAACTCTGGGGTTCAGGCTGGACAGAGCCCTAGCAGAGGCCACCGGGTCTTATCAGTCACTTCCGTCCCCACGTGGAAGGCTGGAGCCCTGGGGAAGGTTTTCAGGAGAGACGGGGCTTCCAAGGGGCCCGAGGCCAGCGGGAGCCGGGCGGATGCAGGAGGCAGGGGGGTCCCTGGGCAGATGCAGGGGTGCCTGGAAGGTCAGGGGAGGTGGAGGGAGGGAGCAGCGGTCATTGCCCAGCAGAGCGATCTTGAGCGACAGACCTTGTCCTGCCAAGGGCTGAGGCCTGCGTGTTGGTGGGGAGACTGGGCCGAGGCGCGGAGGCGGGCCGAGGGGCCTGCCTGGGCCAGGGTGTGTGGAGAGGACCTTGTTCCTGGGGGTGGTCACCAGGGAAAGAAAACCAGGTGGCGGCCAGGACCCTCACCATAGGAGAGGGGCCTTCGGGATGCCGCCCACCTGGCTGGCGGGAGCTCTGGGCTTAGAACACGGTGGGTGCTTCGGGGGCTGAGCCAAGCCCCCCCCGAGGCCGCAGATTCAGCCCCGGGGTCGCACCCTCCACTGCCAGGAACCTGCCGCCTCCGGTGCCGACTCAGGGTTGGTGGGGCCGGGGATTACTGCCCCTGCACCCCAGCTCCCCGGCCAGCACCCCGCCAGCACACAGGGGCTGAGGGGACACAGCCTGGGGAGGGGCAGAGCCACCAGAGTTGTCAGCCACCGAATGGGCGAGGGGGGGGTCCCGCTCCTCCCCCACCTCAGGAGTGGGCATGGGCTGAGGGCCCAGCAAACCACAGACCAACCCTGAGCGGAGGGGCGGGGTGGACAGCGGCGTCTCCAGCCGCGCAGGGCGCATGCCATCATTGTTACAGTTATTTTTATTTGTAAGTTTGCTTGGCGTTGGTTTGTTTTGAGTCAAGGTCTCACAGTGTGGCCCAGGGTGGCCGTGAATTTGTGGTGATCCCCCTGCCTCGGCCTCCAGAGTGCTGGGATTACAGATGTGTGTTGCACACCCAGGTGTTTGTTTTGTGATCCTGGGAATTGAACCAGCGTCCTCTCCCTGGGCTGTGTCCTCTGCTCTTTCTGTTTGTTATTTCAAGACAGGGTCTTGCTAAGTTGCCCAGTCAGGACTTGAACTGCCGTCCTCCTGCCTCCCACAGTGCCTGCATTACAGGGGTGCGCTATCACGCCATCATTTTTAAAGTAAGTGCTCCACCTCAGAGGAGGAGCCCTGTGCATTGGACGCCAGCTGAGGTGCCCCAGCACCCTGAGTAGCCCTGCACCGGCAGCCCGGGTCACCCCTCTGGGAGCCGCTTGGTGACGCAGCAGTGTCCTCCCCCACCACAGTGGCTTCTGCCAGAACCCTGACCAGCGACAGAGCATGGTTATGTGGCTCCCACAGGGTTCACTGCACTCCACCCCACCTGGCATGCTGGGGGAGGGGCAGAACAGCCCGGGAACGTCGTGACTAACTGACCAAATGAATGCTGAGTGGCTGACTGACCAACTGACTGAACACTGACTGACTGACTGACCAACTGACTGACTGAATGCTGACTGACTGACCAACTGACTCAACGCTGACTGACTGACCGACTGAACGCTGACTGACTGGGCTGATGGACTGACTGACTGAACGCTGGGTGGCTGGCTGGCTGACTGAACGCTGAGTGGCTGACTGACCAACTGACTGACTGAATGCTGACTGACTGACTGACTGACCGACTGACTGAATGCTAACGGACGGACTGACTGACTGAACGCTGACTGACAGACTGACTGACTGAACACTGAGTGGCTGGCTGGCTGACTGAACGCTCAGTGGCTGGCTGGCTGGCTGACTGACAACGCTGGGTGAATGAACACACAGGCCCGGGCGTCCCACAGGCTGGCCCCGTGGGGCGGGAGGTGTCTGGGCTCAGGCATCACGGGCCTCACCTGCGACTCAGCTGAGTGCTGACCGTGCAGACTTAAAAGTGGCCTTCAGTCTGAGGGAAACTCTGTCACAGGAACTGCTGCGATGCGAGCTGCAGGGTTTCTCTGTCCAGGGCCGAGGGCCGTGAGTGGGGGCCCGCAGGTGAGCCCGCAAACCTGGATGAGGGGGACGGCGTGCAAGGTGGGGCCTTTGGACAATACTCACTCAATAGCCATTTTTAAGAGGACCCTGGGGCCTGGGGTGTAGAGCAGTGGCACAAAGCCCGCCTGGCATGTGTGAGGTCCTGAGTTCGGTTCCCAGTACCAAATAAATAAATGAATATAAATGAAATAAAAGGACACTGCAGCCAGGCATGAAGCTACAGTGCCGGCTGTCCAGGAGGCTGAGGTGGGAGGACCGCTGTGACCTCGGGGCGGCACGGTGACACAGCGAGGTAATAGAAGAATACACACGAAAGCGAAGCCTGCAGGCTGTGCGCACCCAGTGTGGCCCTGGGCGTCTCAGGCGCAGTGACGGGGCAACGCAGGGCCGCCCAGGGCTGCAGTGTGGCTCCAGCTGCCCACAGGCCGCTGCTGGGGGAGCCCACGCCGGGAGGTGCCCAGGCTAGGGGAGGAGCTGCACGGGGCTCCGGGTGGGGGACCTCGCGCGACACAGGCGGGTGCATGGCTGGAGCGAGCCGGGAGGCACTCGACACCCTAACCTCCAGCGCCCTGGCAGAGCCCAGCCTGACGTCGGTGTTGGGGACCCCACCCTGGTGCCCTTGTGCTGGGGGACCCCACCACTTCCTGCCCGGTCGAGAGGGGCGAGGCTTGGGCCCTGATGCCCAGGGCCGTGCTAGAGTCTGGGCAGCTGGAAAGGTGAGTGACCTCACTGCGGGGGATAAACAGCCTCCATGGCCAAGGCGAGCAGCACGTGTCCTCTGACCCCGGAGTGTGGCTGGCCGCCCTGTGGGCAGTGCAGGGTCACTGCCCTCTCTATCCCCACATGGCCTGGATGCCTTGTCACCCTCTGGGGTGCCCAAGAATGGTGATGCAGGAACTTCCACTCACCCTCTGCCCGGGCCGGTCACTGCTGGACCCGGCGGGCTGCCCGAGTCCCTGCATCCCACAGGCAGTGGGCCCTGCTGTCTCCAGCCTGGTCCAGCAGAGGAGGGGCCCCAGGTGGCTCGTATCCCAGTGACCTGGAGGCAGTGGTGGCACTCGCCTACACCCCCGGGCTGTGTCACCTTCCACAGAGCCTCCCTGAGCTGGTCAGACAGGCGCCGCCCACCTCTTCACCAAGAACCTCTCCCTCTTGGGCTCCCTGGGATTCTGGCACCATCAGCCCGGGGCCCTGCACGCAGCCTGTGGCCCTTGGGTCTTGGTGGCCCGCTTCGGGGGCTCCGTTGGAAGACCTCACGTAGCCCCTGGGGCCACAGCGCTGTCGCTTCCTCGTGTAGGCCTGAAGGCAGACAGGAAGTCATGGAGGTGACTTCAGCTGGGGTCTGCAGGGCTGACAGCCGCTCTCATGCGCTGCTGGCCGATGTCTGTCAAGGCCTCCTTGGTCCCCCTAATGCCTGTGACCAGAGGCAGCTCCGCTACCACGACCCAGGGGGCTTGGGACGGTGATGCCCCGAGCCCGGGCCCTGCTGTGCTGGCAGAGCCCGCACTGCACACATAGCCGAGTGGACAGGCCCAGCTGTCCCCAGGAGCAACCAGGCCAGCTGGCCACCACTCCAGTGGTCCCAAGCCAAACGCCTCAGAGACACTGTGCTGAGCCGGGGCTTCTGCCCTGATTCTTGACAGTGCGAGAACTTCCAGGCCGAGTCCTCCCCGGTGGGTGGCAGCCCCCACAGGTCCCAGCCCACCTCTGCCCACCCTGGGCTCCCAGATCATCCCTGCTTTGTGGCCCCTCACTCTGCTCCAGACCTCATGGTGCAGCAGAGGCTGCAGGACTCCGGTGACGTCACATAAACCACCGGTGCAGAGTCCGTGCAGCAACCGCGAGGCACGGTTTCCGGCCAACCGGCCTGGTGCCTCGCTCCCCTCCCCTCTCCACCGCGCTTCCTCCAATCTGTAGAGAAGAGCATGCCTTGCCGTGGTCCTTCCTTCCTCCACGGTCACACTGACACTCAGGAAGTGACTTCCCCGTGGTGTCTGCTGGCTTCATCACGAGCTGGGCAGAGAAGTCAGCCAGCTGTCAAAGCCAAACCTCCTGAGGCCAAGAGGGGCCAGGCCAGCGGGGGCGGCTCTATGCAAAACCCACGGCGACCTGCGGGCAGGTCTGGAAAGTCCCCCGCCACCCTGGGTTTGGTTCAGTGGCTCTGAGAAGACGGACCCCAGGGCACAGAGCAGGGGACAGCGGTGAGCAGACCCAGAGCCTGCAGGGCCAGCAGGGCCACCGAGGCCGTCCCTCTGGCCAGGAGAGGGCTGGCCTGTGGCTCAGGGGACACTGGCTGTGGGCTTCCACTGTCCAGGTGCTCACAGGCCTGCCAGACCAGGCTGTGGACTCGTGTCACTGTCCGACGTGGACAGGCCCTAACTCCTGTTAGGGCGTGGGGCGTGGGCCCTCGCTGGGCCACACAGGACTAGGGCTGGGGCTGGGGCAGGGCGTTTGAGGCCCACCGGGTTGGGGCTTGCGCCACTCAGAAGGAAAGACTTGGGCTAAACTCAAGGCTTGCGTTTAGGAAACAATCTTCAAATTCCTGCTTTGATGAAACCATTTTTTAAAAGTAATATTTATTTTCCCTGGAGTTTAACACGAGCGGAGTGTGGCAGTCCACGCTTGAAACCCCAGCACCCTGGGAGGTGAAGCGGGAGGGCCACACGTTCAAGCCCAACCTGGGTAGAAGGACCCTATCTGAAGATTAAAAAACAAACGAACAAAAAAGGAGTAAGACAAGCCACAGCTCTGTGCAAAGGCCCTGGGTTCCATCCTGCCACTGAAATGATAATAATTCTAGATAAAATCTAAGATGTCCCAGGACTGGGAGCCTCAGAGGAGGCCATCTGAGAGAGGCAGTGGCTGGAGTGATGTGCCCAGCGCCCAGCGGTACAGCAGTGGACGAGGCCTGCAGGTGTCCCCAGCTTCCAGGCTCCGGGCCCAGCCCGTGTGTGGGAAGCCTCGCTCTGCACCCAGGGGGCTGCCAGCCGCCCACCCGGCCCTCGCCAGCACCGCCTCTCTGCCCTCCAGGTTTGGGGAGAGCCAGGCACGCGGCTGCGCTCAGGAGCAGCCACTGAGTCCCCACCCCAGGTGCCACGCACAGCACCCACGGCGATGGGACCAGGCAGCCCCTGCCCAGGCGGCCTGGACCGCACCTCGGGGAAGGACGCCCTGGCTGAGCTCCGTCCACAGGGGCTGGGGTGTGGGGAGAGAACGTGGGGCACAGCCCAGCTCCCAGCTGTGAGGGAGGTGGGGCTGTGGGGGTCCTCGCAGCAGCACCACGAAGGGCAGGGGCTCCCGTGGCGTGGGCTGGGACCCTGAGGTCCCTCAGGGCAGGGCCACGGGGGTCTCCACCGGGGATGCTGTGGGGTTGGCAAGCACAGCCTGGCCACTGTCCCCAAGGGCCACACAATGCTCTGAGCTGACCACACCAGAGCTGACCACACCTCTGGCCGATGTGGAAAGGCAGGCCCTGGGTTCCTGATGTCAAACCCACCTGCCCTGGGCCCTACTGCTCCCCACAAGTCCCCTGTGTCCCTTCGTCACTGTCCTCAAGGAAGCAGAGACACCTGGGGACAGAGAGAGTGGCCAGGATGGGGTTCTGGTCGCACTCTGCGGACCCAGGACAGGGAGGGGCTCCCGCAGATGGCTGGCTGTGGGATGGGGGGTTTCCAGCCCTGGGGGGCTATCGGGTGAGGGACGCTGCCGTGCCGAAGCCCATACTGGACGTAGGTCCCTGGGCTCCCGGCCCTCTCTGGGCTGGGGGAGTCACCTGGCTCAGAACCATTCTGGACCCACAGCAGCTGCTCTTCCCCAGACCACCGCCATTCAGGAAGGCTGGGCTTGGGAGGAGGTGACGACGCAGACCCACCCTCAGGCCCGCTTAGGGATCCCCAGGGACGGCCAGCTTCCCAAGCCTCAGAGCTGGGGGCCCCAGGGTCGCTGCACACAGCAAGGCTGCCAGCTCCCCACACCTGGCAGGCCCTGGGCTCCCGTGACCCGCAGAGATGATTCTGGGTGTGCGTCAACACGCCAAATTTAATGCTCTCAGATGAAGTCGGGGTCCCTCCTCACTCACCCAGGAGCCCCTTGAGGGCCCTGTGGCAGGAAGCTGAGCTCTTCTCCACAGGCACCGCCCACTCAGCCTCACCAGCGTCACCTTCTTGCCTGTCCGTGCTGAGTGACCCACTGGGTCTGAGGTGCAAGGGCCTCACACGCCCCACAGTGACAGGGGACCTTGGGGTCTCCTGTGGGAAGGGGCAGAGCACCCGTCCACAGCAGGGCCGTGGACCTGGGTCCTTGGGAGGCCACGCTCCCCATGGCAGTTCTCATGCACACCCGGGTCACATGGCACCACCACTCCAGAACCTCCGGGGGCTGGCAAATCGACTGGTCCGTCCCGTGCGGCCCTGTGGACATAGTGTGATAGCTTGTGCTGCTGCTGCACATCCCGTCCCTGGTGTGCTGGGGCTCCGGGGAGGCTGTGGACTGAGCCCAGGTCTTCACTGTGACCAAGGGAGTCTGGGCATGACACGGCAGGCGGCTGGGTCTGAGGGACTCCCCAAGGCTGGCCGGAGACCGTGGCACCCCAGGAGTCCTGCTGGGGGACTCTGACGGGTACAGGAATTCATTTCAACTCCCAAACCACGCTCCTCTTCTGGGAGGAGGTGCGTTCCCATCCCTCTCCAGAGCCAGGTGTGGGGCAGCGTGGCACACGCTGACTTTCTTGAGAAAAAAATTCCACTTAGCTTTTAGGCAACACAAGCAAGGTCCACCTTTCTTCTTGCGAAAGATCTCGGAGAAGAGTGAAGCTCAGGGGGTCTCCCAGGGCCTTCAGTGTGGACCGTTTCCTGCGTGGGTGCATACACTGTCTCGCACACACAACTGTGCATGCGTGTGCACACGGGAGCCTGGGGCGGAGGGGCAGCCAGCGAGCTTGGTGACTGAGTCTCCCACAGACGGCTCAGAGGTCCTTGTGCAACAGCAGGCGACCTCTCCTCGCTGTAAACCCAGCGCCCTTCCTTCAGCACAGACCACATCTGGCATTCAGGTCTGGGCGTGGACACAGCCCGCCAATCCAAGTGCTGGTGACATCTATACGGCCCCGAAGGTGGGCAGCCGTTACTTGGGCACTGCAATCTCTTTGGGTCAGGGGCCGTCCAGGTGCGTCCTCCCTGGGGTGGCCCCCTCTGCCACCAATGGCCTGCAGCTCCTGTCCTCAGGTGGCTCATGTGGGGCCTGCAGCTCGAAGTTCTCGGTGCCCCCAGGCCCAGGGGAGTCCATTGTCAAGCTGCCTCTGACGTCCCTGGGGCAGCCATTCACAGACGCCCCGCCCCCGTCCTGGGCAGTGAGCTGGTCTGGGGAGAGGAGAAAAGAGAGGGGACCTGAACACGGCACCTCCTTCTCTAACAGCATCTCACACACGCAGAGCAAGCACCTGCCACTGGGGCACTCCCAGCCCTGTCCATCACAGAGGCCCAGGGCAGGGTCTTCAGGGCCTCAAACCGAGGAGATGGCTGCCTAGGGTCACTGACTCCAGCTGACAGCCCCGGCTCTCCGGGGTACCCGTAGGGTACACGTGGAGTCCGGATCCTGTGCTGAGGGTGCCCACAGGAAACGCCGGGCTCATCACTGGGGCTCAAGAAGTGTTTGAGAGGGCTGGGGATTTAGCTCAGTGGCTTAAGTGCCTGCCTGGCAAGCGCGAGGTCATGAGTTCGATCCCCAGTACCAAAAACAAAAAAAGAATAAGAAGTGTTTGAGGCCAACACTCAAAAGGGGGCCACAGCCACGCCCACACTTGCACCCTGGGGAAACTCACCTGTGAGCTCGGGCTCCTGCACCACAGCCTGGGCACCTGTGGGACGAACCAGAGCCACTGAGGGCGGGGCAGAGGCGGAGTGGGTGCTCTGAAGACCCCAGGGGTCCCTAGTGACAGCATCTTCGCTGCCACTCGAGCTCCGGGCTGGGAGGGGTGCCCAGACCACCCTGCCGTGGACAGCGAGGGACAGCACATACGGCGCTTTCTGTCCTGGGCTCAGCCCAGCCAGGGGCTGGAGCAGCAGGGGTTGCTGGCAGTGGGAAGTACCTCTGGGACAGCAAGTGCCGGCCACACGCTGGGGCGTGGAGCACCACTGGGAGTGGGTCAGGGACTTCTGTCCCTCCATCCTGCAGCCTCTGGGCTCCACGTGACACTGCTCCCCTGGTGCCACCAGGCAGGGCCAGTGCAGCAGCCCAAGTTCAGGGCTTTCCCACCCTCCCTGGAGCCCTCCTCTGCGACGTCAGGCCACCTTCTTGGTCCATCGGTCGCACAGAGTGACGGCCAGTCGTCCTCTACTCAGCCGGCGTCCACAGACACAAGCACTGTCCCATCTCCAGACTCGGAATCCACCCCCCCAGCTGGGACGGTGGGCTTCTCGCCACACCCTCTGGCTCAGCTGCATCTGGAACTCAGCGCCTCTGAGACCTCCGGCTTTGTATCGGCTCCCCGGAGGGTTCGGTGGCTGGCGCTTGTGTGCGCTGGGAAGTTCCGACCAACCCTCCAGTGACACCAACAGCCTGCCGAGCGGGGGAACTCAAAAGGCCAATACCCGCACCGACACAGGCCGTGTGCGCGTGCGCCTGGCACAGCTGTCTCCACGCACCTGTGCGGCTTCTGTGGCAACAGAACCAGAGCAGGCCCCCCAATGCTGCCCCCAGCAGCACCGCAGCAAGGATGATGACGGGGGCCGTGTGGCTCTCCCCGTGGGCGCGGCCCGGAGTCTCCGTGATGCGGCCCGGATTTCCATCGATGGAGAGCTCTGTAGGAAAGAGACGGGGAGGGTCGTTTCTCCTCGGTCGCCGGAGGGCCCAAAGCACTCACTGTCACCCTGCCTCCACCTGCAGGCACCAGGCTCCTCCGAGACGCAAAGCCGGACCTGACCCCAGGGCCCCGGGGAGCAGCACCAGAGAAATGCAGGTTCTTCCTGGGTTTTAATCATGGTGAGGTTCACGTAACACACAACAGACCATATAAAGGTGACCACGCGGTGGCACCCAGTACACTCACAGTGCTGTGCAGCTGTCACCCCACTGGGAGAAGTCACCGCTGGCAGTCACACCCCACTCCCTGGTCCCCCTGCCAGAGCCACCTCTAACCTGCTTCCCTACCCTGTGGCTCATTTCTGCTCACTTCCTGTGAATGGCCCTGACACCTGGCTTGGTCACCAGACGCCGAGTCCCCAGGGCCCACCCGAGGTCCTGTGTCAGAGCACCCTCCCTCCTTCTGTGGAATGGGATCTGTGGTATGCCAGGCCACATCGTGGCTGGCATCCGGGCGGGTGCGGGGAGGGTCCCCAGTGGCTGCTGTGAGCCCTTCTGTGCTGCGCAGTCACAGTGCCTGCTCAGGTCCCCACCCAGGGTGCACTGCAGGAGTGTGGGTGCCGGCTCCCACTGTCCCCTGGGCTGAGGACCCGCCAGCTCTCCCTCCCAGCAGCGGCCCTGTTCTTTCCTCCCAAAGCGAAGCACCCAGGGCCCAGAGCCGCCTGTCTTGGGCCTCACTCCGCCCTGCATAAGCGAACTGCAGCTGCACCCCGGCACCCACTGTGAATCCCCACACCGCTCCGAATGTGGTGGGGACCAACGACCTCCACACCAGGTTGACCCTGAATGTGGCTTGGTGTCATCCAGAAGCCTGAGATGCGGCCCGTGGAGAACTTCCCAGCCTGCTCGGCCCGCTCTGATGGGGCAGCCGTCACCACGGTCCACGCAGGTGCAGAGACCGCCAGAGGCTATGCCCCGACTCCAGGCAGGTGGGGCCAGGCCTGCAGGGTCCCTGCTCAGAGCAGCAGCTCAGCTCGACCCTTTGTGGCCAGCCTGAGTGCTCACCGGCCACCTGTGTGTGTCTGGTGCCCCACACCCGGGGCTGTGCACCGAGCCCTGGGGGTGGTGCTGCGTTCCTGCAGCTGTGTTGGGGTGTAGGGCCCCATCCCACCTCCACTCCTGCCCCCTCCTGTCTCCCTCGGGAGCCAGGGACACAGACTTGGAAGAGTCCCGGAGGGCGCCCACCTGGCACTGCCTGGCTCTGCTGTCTGTCTCTGTGGCTTCTGACCCCTCAGCGGCCACCCAGCCCCTTGGAGGGCACCCTGGCTCCTGTGCAAAGCAGTCTGGAAGTACAGACGGAGTAGGGGAGCCTGCCTTTGGACCCGGCCTTTCTGGCCATCGTCCCGCCGCCATCAGCCTTTGGCCCGCCCCGCCGTACCTGCAGGGCCGCTGCCGGTGAGGTTCTGCCGCAGGAGCACGTTCTCTATGCAGCAGCCCACGCTCACGCCGGGTGCCCAGGGCACCCTCAGGACGCTGACCACGTCATACAGGCCTCGCACATTCAGGGACACTGTGTCGTTGTGCAGTGCCCTGTCCAGCACACTGTTGTCCGTATTATTGACCCAGTACACGTTGGGCCGTGGGTAGCCGTCAGTGGACGTGCACGTGAAGGTGAGCTCCTGGTCCTGGCAGGCACTGCTGCTGTTGACCACGGGCATGCTGAAGTTAGCTGCAGGGATAGGCGGGCAGTGAGTGAGGTCAGAGTCCTAAGGCCCGTGTCCCCTGGCAAGCCAAGAGCAGCCGCCCCACACCCACACTGGAGGAGGGGCTGGGCCACAGCTGAGCTCAGGACAGCCCCAGGCCCGGCCGCCCCAGTTGCCACCCCAACAGGGGGCACTGCTGAGCCACAGGTGGCCAAGCTGCAGGCCTCTTCTTGGTCCAGTGCCCTTCCCACAGCTGTCACCCACCAAGCTGCACCCCAAGCCTCTGGGATGCCTGCAAGTTTCCCCTCAATCCTGATCGCATTCAGCGTATTAGAGCATGCTTTCCTAACTCACTCTTTTAATGTTTATAATTTAGATTTTTAAGATTTATTTTTAACATTTATTTTTATTACTGCAGTAGACATTCACATCACCTAACAATCACACGGGAGAGTTGATACATGGACATTACTTGCCGGAGTCTTTTTACTTCCCCTAATTTTTTTTAAAGACAAGTCTCACGATGTAATTCAAGCTAGCCATGAACTCATTACATAGCCCAGACTGGCTCTGAACTCATGGTGAGTGTCCTGCCTCAGCCTCCTGAGTGCTGGGCTGATGGATGTGTGTGACTATTCCCAGCTCTACCTCATTTTTAAAAATCTAGCTTAAGTTGCAGAGTTTAAGGCAAAGGCGGCAAGACTGGGGGTTCTGGGGAACCCGGTGGCCTTGGGTTAGGAACTTTCTGGGGAGCAGAACACATCCACATCCCTGCCGAGGCCCTGGGAACGGAAGCCCCCACCGGGGTGAGGCTCTGCAGGACACGGAACACGCGCCTGGTTAAGCACGGATGAAGGACGCCTCCTGCGCTTTCTCCAGGCCCGAGGCTGGAGGACACGGGACCCCGCTCCCCCGTCTCACCTGCCACGTGCAGCGTGACTGTGGCTTTCAGGATCTCCTTCATGTTCCCTTGTTCTCGTCTGAAGACCAGGCAGGTGAACCTCTGCGCGTCCTGCGGGGTGACACTGCTCAGCAGCAGCGAGAAGTTGCCCTGCTCCATGCTCTGCGGGGACAGGCGGGCCCGGGCCCGGTAGCGGCTGTCTACTTCGCTGGTGGAGTTCTTCTGCGGGATGTGGACCATCACCACGGTGGACTCCCGGATTTGCCAGTAAACGTACACCTCATCTAGGTCGAAGCGGAGTCTCTCGGGGTACACACAGCTCAGCAAACAGTCGCTGCCCACCGTCACCCTGACTTCCACTTCTTGGGTCTCTGCAAGGATTCGGGGAGGAGAGGTTTAGTTTTCCAGGCAACTCTTTGTCTGGGGAGGGACCCCAGCTTCGGGGTTACAAGACCCTGACACACAGCCGGGCATGGGGTGCACACGTCACTCCAGGACCCTAAAGGCTGAAGCCTGAGGCCAGCCTGGGCGACATGCTGAGGTCAGTGCCCCCCCACAGACTCAAAGGCGATTCGGAGTCATCGAAGCCGGAAGGAGAGCTGGGGAGCACTCACACAAGAGCTGGGAAACTGTGCCCCTTGGAGCCAGCACTGTGGTCCAGCTGAGGAAGGGGCCTCCCAGGCCACTCTGTGTCCCTGTGCTACTTCTCAGGAGTACTCTGATTCATGCAAACTAGGAAGGACTTAAAACCACAGGCGTGGAAAGAAAATAATCTCTCAACCACGTTTATGATGCCACGTGCACTGGTGAGGAAAGGTCACGGGACACAGGTGGCTCTACGACCGCTTCCACACCTCCAGGAAGAGAGGCATGTCCCCAGCAGCTGTGCCCTTAGCCCCAGGTCTCTGCACAGGGCACATCCCTGCTTCCTGGCTTCTCCCGGGCTGATAGGGCAGAGAGGCCAGGACAGAGGAAGCCCCAGCCTGAAGGATGACAGTCCCGCCAGCCCCAGCGAGGCACGAAATAACAGCTAAGCAGTTAGGAGTTTGCCTCTGCTGACTTCTAGGGATCCCGTGGTCTCAGAAGAGCCCTGGAGAGCAGGAAGGGGCAGAGAAGGGCTCTGGAAGCTCCCCTCCCAGCTGTGTACCCGTACCCCAACTTACCAGCTCGAAGGCCGCTGAGCAGCAGCAGTAACGGCAGGCCGGGGCTGGGAAAAACACCAGAAAGGCAGGTGAGAGGGGGCTGCAGGTGCGGTACGGTGCTGCGCTTGCGGCTCCTGCCTCCTGCCACCCACACTGAGGGGGAGCTGGTGGGGACCACACCTCCTGCCCCGTACAAACCCCAGAAAAGCACTGATGACAGTGTGGTCCCTGGTGGCCTGGCCCTCCGGGGGCGGGACGCATTCTAAGACACTGTGAAGTCTGAGGAAAACAGCTTTCCCAGCCTGGACACAGCAGGAGCTAGGCTGCAGCCCCAGTGGGGGGCAGCGCTGGCTTTCAGGACGCAGAGCCCTGCAAGTCCCTGGGGTCCCCATCACCCTCCCACAGAGCCACCTCCACTGGGGGCCCTGAACCCACCTGACTGCCACCTCCTCCCGACAGCGTGCCCTTCCTGGGTGCTGCCTGCCGGGGTCCTCGAAGTGCACTGCCCTTGGTGTCGGGTCACTCACCGTCCTTGCCCAAGACGCCCCCACCCCGAGAACACAATCCCCGAGTCAGGCAGCCAAGCTGCAGCAGGGTGCAGTGGACGACCAGGAGGACCCCCCAGGCTTTCGCCCTCCCTTTCCCACGGAACCAGCTAAGTCCCGCGTCTGTCCCATGGGCCATGGACAGAGGACTTCTCCAGTGCACGGGGCGGCGGGGGGAGGGACACTGCGTGCCACACTTCAATGCACCCTAAAAGGCATGGGTACACTGGCAAATATCTGCGCTGCACAGTTGTCACGCCCCTGCCACAAGCAGCACTCCATTTTTCTGCTTGGGTCCGCCGCCCGGAAGGGGGTGTGAAGGCAGGAACCCCCAACTGCGTGGGGTCCGGCAGTGTCACCAGAGGGTGCGCACCGCGGATCTAAAGTAGGCATCGCAGCATGGTCACATCCTTCCTTATTCTGGGAAATCAGCCGCGCCGGGCTGGAGAACAGGGCGCGGCAGCGGTGCTCCGTGCGCTGAGAGCCGCCTCCCCGGCCGGCGTCTACGCGCTCGCGCGCCGCCCGCGTCCGCACCTCCACAGGTGGCCGCGCCGGAGGAGCCGAGGACCCGCCCCCGCCCGCCGGCGACTAGGGGCCGCGGGCGCCCGCAGCCCGCCCGGCTCACCTTCGCAGCAGCATGGCTCGGAGACCTCGGGGCCGGGACCGGACCGGGACTTCGGAGTCGTGCCGGGCTGGGACCTCGGAGCCCGGACGCGCCGGGAGGCGACTCCAAGCTGCTGTCGCCCGGAGCTCTGCGCCTCCGGCCGCCCGCGCAGCCGGGTGACCGCGGGGGCGGGACAGAGCGATCCGAAGGTGCGGCCCGGGGCGGGGCGAGGACGGGGGGACCGGGGGGAGCGGGGAATAGCGCTGTCCCCACGCTGAGACCCCCCGCCCGGTCACTCGAGGACGCGGAGCGCCGGGGCCGGGGCCGGGGCCGGGGCCGGGGCCGGGGCCGGGGCCGGGGCCGGGCAGGTGTCTGCCGACCGCTGGGCGGGGACGAAGGCGGGGAGGACGGGGCACTGCGCAGGGACGCGGGCGCTCAGCTCGGCCTCTGGGTGCTCCGCAGGGCACAGCACGTCTGGGGGCGCGAGGCGGGGAGGTTCGGCCGGAACCGGCTGGGCCCCGCCCCTTTCCCCCGGCTCTGCTCACTGGCCACGCCCTGACCCCGCCCCTTCCC